>DWME01000160.1:0-42196 GCA_018244795.1 Parelbella ahira ahira | reverse complement strand
GAGGTGCGCGCCATGGATTTGAACTCAGGACCTCCGGAATGAGAGGCTGAATTCTTAACCACTAGGCTACCACTGCTGCTACCACTATATATATATTTATGCTTATCCACATTCTTTGACCCTATAAAAGAGCTTGACGTTGGGATAATTGCATATATGTGTACATAGCATTGTGCAAAGAGGATTGATATAGTATCGAATACGTAAGCCAGTATGTTGTAATTTTGCTTTGTTTTATCCATACAGATATGGAGGTAAGAGAGCGATTCTGCTAAATCAGTAGAAACATTACTCTCGTACGTGGAATCCACTTAAGAAAATGTTGAAACAAAATGAATATCTAATGCCACTGCGGCAGTGACGGGGCATGAAAGGTGTAGATGAGGTTTTTCCTGGATTGATTTAATTAGAACTGAATATTTCTTGTGCACATATAAAAATGAAGTAATAAATTGTACGTTGCAGTATTCAAAAATCTGCCAATAACAGAATGTTAAAGCCAGTTACACTCCGCATAGTGCGGCGATCGAGACCAGACATGGCCTCGTAAATACAAATTCTACGAGCAAGCCACAGTTCAGGCGATGTGGAATCCAATAGCCGTCGGGATATTATCGGGAGATACCAGGATTTACGGCGACCGCCGAGCACCGGCACGCCATCTGTGTCATATAACCGAATTACGACTTAATCACGGACTAGTAAAACTGAGCTTGTGATCGTACAGCTTGACATTCCACTAACGTGCTGCACAATAACAGATGAGATATTTTAACTGGTTAACAGCTAGAATGCCCACATCGTAGTATTCAAAGATTTGATTTTAAGCCAGCACTTAAGGTCCTCTTGTTGTGAATGCAGACCCGCATTTAGCGGTGGATTATTAAAAGAGTTGAGTCCTTAATTAAAAAAAGATGGCAAAACCCATTAAATCGAATCAATATTATATATTACAAAAGAGTATACGTAACGTATACGTATATACGTAACGTATACGTATATACGTAACGAACAGCTCAATATCAAACCAATTTGAAAGTAGTTAAAACTTATAGTAACAAAAATTTCTCATTTAGGTACTACAAATAAATATCGTTTTTATTGTTAACATCTTCATAATACACTAATGTCGGTAAGCATCTTAAAAGATACTGTGGTGAAATTGTAGTAAGAGTATTTACAAACGGTTCCAATAGCAGCTTTAATCCCTAAATTAACAACTTTCACAATTTGCTACCCGTTCACGCTGTCCCCGGTAACGTCTGTGCCCCTACTACAGAAAGTAAGCTGACAAATAGCTCATAATTGTATGTTACACATTAATACACAAATAATAATATAAATAGATCATATACTCCCTTGTGGGAGAATAAGAAGTCTCCGAAACTGGTACGCTATTTTGACGATAGTCATGAATTTAGAGGAAGCACGGCAGGTCTTTAATGACAGTGATATTTAGCAGTAGATGCTTACAATCTAATGCGTAGGGGAGCTAGCAGGATAACATTAATATCCGAAACCCTAAACAACACATTAAAAGCCATTTGCAAAATCGTACATCTTCGCTTGGCTAATGACTATTCATCCGCATAACGAGTAACATTAGTTTTAAGAAACCGGTGCTAAATGTTCTAACATCCTTCATACAACATTAACAAGCCCTGTTAGAGCCTTAAATGCACGTCTGTTAACATTACAGTGCTATTAAATAGTTAATTCAACATCTTACCGGAATTAATAACTACTTTCCTGTGAATAAATTTCAAGAACATTAAGGGAATGAACGTTACTTTCTATGTTTTATATTGTATTTGCCTTTTAATGAGGTAACTGTATGAATATTTATTAAAACTTTGCCATTTTATTTTAAAAAACTAAGTGCAAAGAGAAATAGTACTGCTTAAAAATATGGCCCTTATTGAAATTCAAGTCTATGAAATATCCGTGCTAAAGTGTTTAAGGAGGCTTATATTGCTTCATCATCATCATCATCTTTATCAGCTTACTCCCGTCCACTGCTGGATATAGACCTCTCTAATGGCACGCCACTGAGCTGAATATATATCGCTTAACAGAACACATCAGACATGTTCAATACAACCAAGATCTTTTTCCATCGTGAATGGTTGTCATTAATAGCAGAGCAGTAAAAAAAATATTTATTATCTTTTCACAAATAGTAATTAAAAGAAGGCTACTTGATATTTATAGAGCCATGCGGCATCTACAATAATAATATTCATCAATCCTTTACTTTCTATTGTCTTATTTATTATAAACAAATAAGTTATCTTTTCAAAATCTTGTACAAGTTAATTTGTAAACGGAAAATATTTATTATTTTATTGTACTGTACGTATCTGTATTTCTGTATCTTTCATTCCTCCTCATTGGCCATCATAGTGATAATATTGCCTTTCCGCCCGCCATTTTCACTAAATTAAAAGTATACTTACAATGGTTTAAGAAGTCCATTGTTCATAAGTACAAAAATTAACATTAATGCACGATGTATATGAAGGCATCTCTTGATTAACATCAAATATGGATTAAGCCAAATCCTGAGACCTAATCCTGTTAGGGTATTGCACTCATTAGTTATGGAGGCGATGTTGGTAGCAGCTCATTCGCCGTTCTGGTAGATTTAATTATTAACGTCTTCCAGCACAACTTGGATTGGGAGCCAGTCGTTCGTTGTTTTCGATGATTGCCACCAGTACGTGAAGGGAGTACTGAGTACTGTGAGGGCGAAGCGCGTACTTGTGTTACTGTTGTTGCATAATAAAGTGCAATTTGGGCGTATGAATAGTTAACGGGTTTAACGGAATGAATGACCAACACACGGAAAGAAGGGGAAATCAAAGACACTAACGAACGGAAATGATAATCATCGAACATGCGTGTGTAGAAACAATCTATTTAAACATTTAATGCGTCCATTTTAAAGTCCGTTGCTCTTCTAATCCAGAACTCCTGTCATGACAGAGGATGTCTTCTTCTTTATATATCAAACAAATACTTAATATTCAAAATATTTATTATTTGTAATCATTCGTCGCTTATCCTTTATACGTTTGTAGGTCGACACAACATTTAAGTTCGAAATAGATTTTGGTCAGAAATGCCGAGGAAAACTTGATCAAAATTGACGTGTGTAATGAGCCCCGGTTCTAGAATTACCGGCACATGTTAGTTGCGTCCTAATTCTGGCATTTAACAGCATCTGACGGGTTAGATCGATCGACCCATTAGTACACCAGCGACTAAGCACGCTTTTCAACTCTCAAGTAACTGCTCCAATAAATTGCTCTGGAATTTTTACTCCAACGATTTCTTACAAGTCAGCGGATCGCGAAACTCGTTGACATAAAAACAGCATACCTCGAATTCGCCCCCGACTCACCCATTCGTGCCAAATGCGAATAAAAACTCCGAGTAATTCGGTTTACGCGCCTAAAATCGATCGAGGAGCGATAGAGGTGCTCACGAGAGGAACAACTCGAATCGTAAACTCAATTGGTGTTGACTTACTCACCCTTTTTTGTTAACACCCAATCTGTACCGTTGCATTACTCGGGGACAACTTTCTATTCCAATTTCCCTTTATATTATCTCCACTTTTTTCTAAAGGACGTACAAATGCCCCGATGGTTTAAGTATTTAAAGAAAATGACAAACGAAAGAATGACAAAACAGATTTATTACGTGGATTTCTTTGGATACACGCGCCGAAGGACACCAAAAGTCACCAATCTTGTCTTGATAGTGGATGATGGGGGAGTCACAACTCTGAGAAACCGGTGTGCTTTTACAATAAAGTGCTAAATGTACAAGAATCACATCAACTCTATAGGGATAGAGATATTTTACACTCGGTGCTGTCTACTCTATAAGGAACCTGGTGTGTTGATATAATTATAATAAGAATAAAAATCTATTTCAGTACGAGAAACGTTGTGACGTGTGAACATTCGTTACACATACGTATAATCACGTTGATGAGTACTCGAGTGCCTAGTGCGCCATTAGTGAATTTTGGCTTAGCGCCTGAGATATGCAAGTTGGCAGTGAACGGACGTGTTTAGAGCGGGAAACAATGTAATATTGTGTGCGAGGTATTTTCAGGAATTTCATGCAGTGCCGGGAATAAATTTCATGTTTGCATCGAAACTTAGCGTTTGAAATTTTATCAAACAATAGATACAAAGGAGTATTTCACTTAGATATACGACTTGACTTATTACGATCGCGTCTTCTCACTACTGTTTTAATGATTTGTTTTATTTATCGTGTTTAATAACGTTGCAGGGCAAGTGCTTATTTATCAATAAAACAAACAACGAAAGTACTATCGAAATAATAATCTGTGTACCCAATTCCCTTTATGAATATCGCCATTGAGGCTCAAAGTTTCACCTATGCGTTATATTCTTACATACATTAAAAAAACCATTCATTTTAAGGTTATCTAATAAACATTACAAGATTACGTAAATAGTAGAAAGCCTTGGAAGCGGCTGATCTCTTCTAGGTGTACTATGGCCTCCTCTACTAATTGCTTATTTAAAATTTTATGTCCATGAAAACGGATCTATGAGCAGGCGATATTCTCCCAATATTAATGATAAAATAAAAACATTTCGGTTATGTTAACATTTGTGTTAACATAACCGAAGATAACTAATTATTTTTCATTCGATCAAGCATGTTTTTGTACAAAAGTAATAATACAATATATCAAGGTACTTGGTATTTGCATGAACGATTCCGTACAATACCTGTATCAGCGCACGGACCCTAATAATATGGAAATAAAACCTTCGAGTACATTCCAGATAAAAGATCTATCTCTCAATCCAGATGAGAATTCGTGATTGAATTCTGTGACCTATAAGAATATGTATTCCTTAACGGAGGCTGCGTCTTAGTACGCTCACCGGTCACCTGTCTTACTGTTTGCGATGGACTTTAAGATAGAGAATTTAAACCTTTTTGCAGTGACATGCCTTAATGTTTCATAACTACAAGTATGTAATACGAACAGCATAAAAAAGCTATATTTAAATTAAAGATAGATTCATTACACATCTTAATCTTTAACTTACAAGTTAAACACGCAATATTAAAGTTTATATAGGTATCAATATGTTAAACACTACGTGTTGTCAGTATATAAAACAATATGCTGCCTAAAGTACTCTTTGAATACCATAAAAGATTACTTTCCTTTTACTTCAATTTATACTATATTATAGGTACGTACATAATATTAGAGATATAATCTGTTAATAAAATTATAATATTTCGATATTACTATTGAAACATCAGCTTTTATTTAATTAAATTAGTACCTACATAAGATTCTTAATAATTAATTCTAGTCTGGGATGGCATCACAATGGTTGGCGTGAAGTACTATTACTTAAAACATGATAAGTATAATATGAATATCGCTATTAATATTATTTTTCTTTAAAATTTGTAACAATTACAACTTCCTAGATTTACTGAGTATATGCATAAGTTTGCCGAATAATTTACTCACATAAATGTTGGAAGCAAACAAAATATTTGCCTTATTATTAAATATGTAGTTGCAGTTCTCCGTTGAGGTGATACAAGCGGCTGACTCCGCGCGCCACGTCTCGATACACGGGGCGTAATAAGCAAAGTTTGATCAGCATCGAGTTGCACGCCGTACGTACGGGGCGCATGACGTTCCAATTACCATTGTCTGCAATATATTGGAATGTTTTCTGCACAGGCTACTATTGTTCCCAACAATATAGACGTTGCGAGCCATTCTTCATTCTACTCTCTGAAGAAGCTTTATAAGGAGATGTATATTTGATACTTTGTTTGCCATTGGAGCGTACGTGCAGTTCTGTTCTGGAAGAAATCCCGTGATTTGAAAATCTGTCCAGGCCTCAATAGCAGACACCTCGCGGCAATCTTATGAGCACCAGTAAAATTACTAGCCGTTTCACCAAAGGAATATATTTACATGATTAGAAATGAAAACATATGAAAGTTAAGACTAAGAGGAAAGTTAATAAAAATGTTTAGCTAAGTTAGCGACGCCGTTAATACAACTCATAGTTCTGTCCAAGACACAACGCGGTAACCAGCGTGTCAAGTAACTTTGTTCACTAATACTAAAGAATATTTATAAAAACGTCATGTTTTTTTTAGAAAATTAACATGAAATATCGTCATCACTTATAAAGTACACATCAATTTTATTAAGACAATATTTTTTAGAAAACAAAACGAAAATCGGCAATAGATCTATCTTTTTTTATATAAAAGATATTATCAACTTTTTTTAGAAAAAAAAAAATCATAATTCACGATAGGTAGCTTTTCATTTACATAAAATAGATGACCGTTTTCCCGGAACGTTCCAAATTGAAGCATTTATTGGTGAAAAGGATTAATTTGCCTACAACGACCGTGAAGTGTTCGAGGCATCAATCAGTGCCTTTTGAGAAGTTCGAACCGTTACTGAGCATGACAGACGGCTATCGGGCGACCGGCCTGACATCGACATATTATAAATCGGCTACAATTATTATTTAAAACGGAATAAACGTTTGTAAAGGACAGTCGCTCTTAATGCGATCATTATAGATATAAACCATGGTCAGCATCGTCACCATCAATCTGTTATCGTTTCACTGTTTAACACGAGGATCTTGTCCAAATGAAAAGGGTTAAGGAAGGACATATTCTAGCCAATTACGAAATGACGAAGTTCACACGTCTCAAACAACATTTCATAAAGAAAAAAAGCGTATAATTTCTCATAATGTTTTCTTCCCACCGTTACAACAAGCTATAGATATTTAATTTTAAAACACGCTTTTTTAAAGAGATAAGCGCCAGGATTTGAACATCGGACTCTATGGTAATGTCATTCTGTCATGACTAAATTACTATAGCACATTAATCTGTAGGCAGTGTGAGATAGAGATATAAATATTTCATACGAGAAATGAGGCAAACGTCCCAAGTCTGTTTTCTTACTCTCTTTAACAGATGATACTACATTCCAATACTATCACGTATTAAGGCGTATACCACGTCTAAAACATATTAATCGCGACGACAGCCGTAAAAGATATTAGGAATATGAGAATTTAACATATTCTTTTCTCTGAGCTCTATGGAACCTGAATGAATCCGGTCGTGCTTCCATCAAAAAATTTTCACAAAACGTAACATCACTCTTGTATTCCCCGAAGGGATAGGCAAGAGGATTGTGGTACACTCCCACGTTTCACCAGATACGTTTATATCCCATAGAATAAGCCCACCTATTGCTATACACCGGGCACTGATCCAGACTCTCTAGTAGAATTGCAACTAGAAAATCTAAAATAGAAAAATCCAGTAGTAACCGACCCGAGGCAGTCACGAAATTTTCATACGTAATAATAATTAGCAGCTTAGTCGCTATGGTAACAGACTAAAACATTTCCATTAATAAAAAAGAATTTGAAACAGTAATATAGGTTTTATTTTAGTCATTTACCTTCGACCCAATTAGTCTATTATATTATTTTGGGTAAAATAATTAAGGATTTGCTAATTTAAAGTTTTCATAAAAGTAAGGAGGCCAAAACGCTTACGAAGTTGAAGCTAAATTGCTTTAGGTAACTTTATAATGTTTCTATACAATTTTATTACTTTCGTCGATTACCTTTAAATATTTGATCGAGCGGTTTATAGCACGTCACCCCCATACCGCAATAGAAAACGGCAAACAGGCTCATGTTTACGAGCCAATAAATTAAACCTATTGGCCAACTAAAACCACAATTCAATCCCAAATTGCCGGTATGCAATAACATAAATACGGGTCATTTACAAACCGCTCATAAACAGACGTGAGCCGCCGCTGTCGATAATTGCGCAGTAATTACCTCATATCATATACTTGTGTACGTTCGTTCAATGCGATATTATTTAATTAGCCAATATTTATGTTCGTAGATTTATTAAATAGGCTAATTTATCTATTCTGTTTATTACATCGTGCGCCCGTAAGGCCCGTGTGCCTGCATGCGAGAGCGCGGGCTTGCGGGCGCGTGCCTACCGACGTGCATATTGTGTAATTGCTTTATGCGTTGCCTTTTAATTCAATAGTTTGAACAAAATACCAGATAATTCTTTTCCATCGTTTTGATTTCACGTAATTAAAAAAATTGAGTAATATAGGGAGAAATAATGAAAGTAACATAATTCGTTCTTAATGAATGTATCTACACTCACACAAATACAAAACCAGGTCGAGAGGTACATTTATGTTTGTTGAAGTAATCATCTCGAAACAAGTCCCGAGAATAGTTATTCTGGTTCATCACATCATAATAATTTCAGCTCATTCATGTACATTCGATGGACATAAGCCTTACAAAATTTAATACAACTGAACATCTCTGTTTTTTCGGATCCATCGGTTCTCCGCGGCCTTGGCAAGGTCGTCAATCCATCAATTGGTGGTCGTTCTACTGTACACCGTTACGTTGATTAGTCAGAAAAAGTTATTGTTCAACTTATTATCATTATATCGTTTGTCGATCTCATTAAGTCCTAAATGATGCTCTGAACACACTTCTGAAGAAGGAATGAGAAGCCGTCGGTATAACGTAACACGAAATAACAGCTACATCTCGCGAGTGGTGCGAAGGATCGTACCATACTCGCCGCGAACGCACGTGACCCAAGTATGAAGTACTGTGTGGAAAATCACGGGATCGTAATACGGACGCACCCGCGTGATCACTATTTGTTCTGTAAAGTTAAAGAATCTATATGTTTTAAGTCAAAATATAGATGGATTATTAGATCAGTTTTAAATTATATTTGCAAAGAAACAAAATTTGTCGTTCTCAAACCCTATATATGAGTATAATATGTATCAAAATTTTCGTTAAGTACGCCACGACCCGTGAGCAAGGTAGGCCACAATTTATGTTAAACACAACAAGCACCCCGTGTTACCATCCCGTTAAAACCTGCATTTTTACAATTTTCTTATTCCAACTTGTGACAATTAATATTCAATATTTTTAAACCTAAGAGGGGTAATTTTTAAATAATTGATTTATGTAACAGGACAGCGACGGTGCCGCTCGTTCTCCTACTACATGAGTTATCGACTATACTCTCAAATGAAAGCTCTCTTCCGATAGCCACTCGTAAGGGCCGCTTTTGTTCGAAGGCTGCGAAGGTCCGCAATCGTACACTAAGTAACCGCGTGATTTAGTAGGACGAGGGGAGAGCACGTTCAGCCGCCAATGGAAAGAACTCAAGTGTTAACGGAATGGGAACGAATGAATGGAATGATAGTGCATGCGCCACTGACGGGTCGTAACGTCGTTCGGAAATTTGCACTTTACAGATGGAAATGCTCAATAAGGTTTGCTTTTGACATATTATGTATGGGTAATATACGTTAATATAAACTAATAAAACAGTCAATGACAATATGTAATATGTCTGTATAAACCCATATCACTTATGTATTATCTGTATTCTTCTTTCTAGAAATAACAATTCGTTAATTATTCATCAACGAATTTTTATTTAAGTTCAATAGGATATTTTTGTTAGCAAAAAAATGCGCATGATTTTCTATAGAGCAAAACTTAAGGTAAAACTTAATTCTTTTCACTCGTTCACCACCACCATTGATTGACGATCTTAAAACGTAGAACTTATTAAAACTAGCTAACCACTTAAAGTTTTAAACTGCACTAGAAACTTGTCAGCTTTACAGAATGTAGGTAGGTGGGTAAAAATTAACAAACTTCAGCGTAGCCTTTGTTAGGCGAATCCGCTTTTTCTACGTGTTTCAGTACGTGAAGAGTAACGAGAAGCGATTAAAAACAAGAACAATTGACTGAACTACTAAAACTGAATATATTTGATTGAAATAGTTCATAGTTCAAGTGACATTTTGTTTTTCAGTATAAACGTACTACTCGGAATCATTCAAGACATGAACGACATGAATATTAGACAAAACCGTAGCCAAACTTAGTAATATATTTATTTTAAAAAAACTTATTATTCCTTTTCTTTCATCTCCAAATAACTTTTAACTTGTAACAAACCTAAAAATTATTAATTAAAAGTTAATACAAATCAATCAGGTGATATCATATACAATGTACACATTATCGTTTAAACATATTTTACTTATATAATATATTATAATATAACTTCTTGATAATAATATAAGATATTGTCTGTGTGTGTATGTTTTTATTCTTTCAAATAGCGCCTCTATAACTTTTTAGGACATTATTATGAAAACTGGCATAGGTACATATGTATATGAAGAGAGTAATGTAGGTAATGTAAAAGAAGCAAGTCAAGTCTCTAACGACAGAAATATTTGGTACACGGTGCTCGTGCCTACACCGTGAGGGACCTGTCGTAACAACGTAATAATGATAATATTTTTTCCACCATTGGATTTTTCTAGTTTAGAATGTCCAGTAGTGACACGGAGTCTAAATCTGTGTCCGCCGTATGGCAATAGGCTCAACACCTATTCCATGGAAATTAAACGAAACTGGTGAAACGCGAGGGTGTTCTACACTGCCTACCCAATCGGACATTACAGGCGTGATGTTCCGTTTTTTATATTTTCTCTACCACTGCCGTTTTTTTCTTACACTCTCTATACCCACCTCGTTCTCAAAAGCGACGGTAGTGGAGACAAAAGTACTCGGAGTTTGAGAACTTATTTAGGACTTCGTTAATTGGAACGCGCAGGTCAAACGAATAGCTGTAGTAATCGTAGCTGAGTTTTAAAACAGTTCTAGAGCGGCAAAATAGTTTTTATTGATACGTATTGTAATGTTATAGTGGCGTGCGAGACAACAAATATTGCTATCACACTCTAACATGATAACTAATATTATATTTACGGTCGCTGTAAAAAATGTAATCGGGGGGTGAACCGTGTAGAACAAGCACGTCGGCGTTGTAAAGATAGATATATTTAACACCGACTGGTCTCTGCCTACATCGTGAAAGACGAGGAGTATGCTCTATGTCCACCACGCAAGAGACCTAGCGTAAAAATATAATAATTTGTCAATTCAAAGCCACTTCTTTGGACTCATATATTACCAGTGTATATAAGTCATACCAAGAATATAGACGTCATTATGTGCTATGTAAGCCAAACCATAAGATAAGTCACTACGGTTTAATATATCTACTCAATGATGGATCCAGTCTCATGTTTCATGGTTGTCAGACGCTGGAAAGACTGTCATCAATCATTGCTTTCTTCATGATAACGATGCGTAATACAAGTTGACATGGTTTCCCTACATGTAATGTTGAGTTGTTAGAGAAAATCTCCCCTAATCCATACTTGAGCAACGAAGTGAAGTGTGCTTCAGGCATCAAAATTACAGGAGAGACCAGTGTCTAGCTGTGGGAAATAAAAAGAAATGCAACAACGACAAAATGTGTATATATCCGATATAATTTATTTTTAATATTATTCAATACAAAAGCTCGTTGTCCTATTAAGTTCGGATATCGATATCCTAACTGTAAACCATGCCGTTTTCTCCATTTGTTCTACTACACAGCAAACTTTGTCCTCGTAAAATGAAGATAAAAAGTAACGAAATAACGAAATTTATATAAACGATCGTCAAAAACAAAACTCACTTCATTATTTAAGGCCCGTTTGGATAAGGCTATTGATTAAACGATTATACTCTCTATTAAAGAGGGCACTACACAACTGGGGAATCGAATAAAACGGACTAAGATTTTCGTTCAAAACAAAATACGCAAATCACTCCGTAAATTTTGGAAATCGTGCCGCAAACGAGCAATTTTCTTTGTTTGCATTTCGTTAAAATTACAATTGTACATATGTAGGTATATGTATTTACGGATTCTAAACACATATTTTAAAACAAATAAAGCCGCAACATAAGAAATAAAACTAAGTTCTTATTTATTTACATTTTATATTTGACCTTTAATTACGATATGCATAAAATGGACACCGATATGTCGTTTGTTTCATCAGTGCGTTTGCCTATCTCATATTTCAGATAAAATCTGAGACAAAAGTCAATAGATACGTACTTCATTAAAAAAATGTTTTAGCTTTATAAGTAACAACTACACAGATATACACACAGACACCACATAAATTCCATTGTTCAACGAATTGTTATTAAAATCACCATGTTCCATGACAAATACCAATAAGGTTAAATTAAAAACTAATCAAAAGTAGCAATTAACGTAACGATCGAGTAATATCTAAGCTCGACAAGTCAATACACTTCCAAAGTTACAAGTTCGGCAAAGTTTTTGACGAGGGATTATCTACGATAAAGTACTACGATTAAATCCTTTTGATCGCTGTTGGCACGAGGATCTCCCACTCAGGTGCTCGTCAACAGTCGTTCCGAGGAGAGCCCAAGTTTCTAGCACTTTCAAATTACATACAAGCCCCAACTCCTATCCGCGCCTGCTTGTTGCCAACAGATTATTTTTGCAAGAGCCCGGCTAGAGCGCTGAAACTTCGCGTCTGACGTATTTCACGGGGAATTTTGCTATCGCGTGGCTGAATGCAAGACAAGTTCTCGTGGCTGAGTACGAGAAGCTTGCGAAGAAGTAAAACTATGGATATGTTAGTGTGCTGCTTTTAGTTTCCTAAAGTACTATAAATATCCTTTACCGTATTAATATGGAAAAAGCCTTAAACACGAATAAAGCAACGATGACATGCAATACGATTCATAATAGAATACTATCTCACATCTAAATAGAAACTGACCTTCAAATACGGATATGAATTGTTCACGCCAAATCCGCCCTTATTCGCGGTGGGATCGCAAGAGGTGAGTAATGGTGGGCAGCGTGGATATAGGGATTGGTATGTAGATGTGGCGCACGTTCCCTGACGGGCCATCAACTACAATAAAGAGGGTCGAAGTGCAAAGGACGCGGTTAGCGCGGCATTGTGTGTGCTTTTACATTCTCCAAAAAAGCAAACGGTATCATTCCCGCTGAATACAATACTGACAATAAAATAATTTTATTCCTTTGGAAATATTCTTAGCCTACGTGTTTCAGCACATACTCAATTATTTTATGTTAAATATGTTTATAGAAAATGTACATACCTTTCTTTTAGTTTTTAAAAAGGCATGACATCGACGCCTACGAGTACCTATATTTCCCCGAAGCACTAACCAATGGAGTGCAGTACACTCATACAATTCACCTGTTATATTATACGTCCCACCATGGAATTACTGTTAAACCTATTGTCATACACCGGGCATAAATCGAAGCTCCGTGTTACCACTTAGAATAATAGATTAAAAGAGTACCTAATACTTTGCCCAACTCGTGATACAAACCTAACAACTCTTGATCAACAGACGCGCTTGCAAACACTTATCCACCAAGGCAGTCAGAAAGGAATTCGCTGGTGTGATTTAACAACGCTAGAAATCATTGGTAGAAAAGAAAATTAAATTACTGATGATATTATGTGAAAGAGCAATAGTAGAAAGGACCGGTTAGAGATAGAACAGTCATGCGATTCAGCAATTCCGTGGAACAAGCCAGCGGACGGCCGTGACACATAGAATCAAAAACAATATCTTCGTAACCTCATAAAACCCTCGTAATTGGTGGTCGACGCCGAAGCCCCACTATAAAAGATAATGGGAGCTTTTCTGTAAATTGTAGCGTTATTTTCGCTATCAGACAATAAATGGGTGTTCAGGTTCGGAGGCAGTTACACTCGAATGGTTAGATTCTCGATACGTTTCTTCTGTTATCGTAATTAGTAGCTATACGACTTATGATTGAAAAACAATGTCTGTTTTTAAATTTTTATAAAACCATCATTTATAAAATATATATAGTTCAAGTTCATATGATTTTATAAATCAATACCCACAACTTAAATATAATTTTAGTACGGCAAATCAAATCATCGTCAAAGCAATAGTACCAATCATAGAAACCACAGATAAAGAATAGAGAGAGCTATTTTCTATAATTGATGTTTAATTTGAATTTGCGTTAATGTTTGTCAATAAATAAAAAAAATCTATAAAAAAAATTATAAACCGTGTCTAAATCGAAATCAAGATTTGTTTTCTAACTAAACTAAAATATTTGTAAATTACAGCTGTGAAAAGCACTACCTACTATTTCCATTGTCTTCGCGCTTTTTAAAGGTTGAAATATTATGTTAATCGTGTGTATTTATACTTATTTTTATATAACGATAACTGATTTCTTTCATTGTCGATACAAATAAGAGAGTTTAAAAAGCTTGTAAATTGCTAGTTTAATAGTGTTAGGATGATATGTATGTACGTTTAGTTAAACTCTCCGCATCATTTCGTTTTCGTTTTCACCCGCGTAATGTAAGCCCGCAGCTGTAATGGCGCGTCCACTCCTCTATGTCAATCAGTCTCGTAACCCAGACCGGTCATTAATCACTTGCAATTGAATCGCAAATTCCACTTACCCGCGGTAAGGATAACACACGAGTATCCACAGTGGAATGTTAAACGCTCATCAAACTGAACCGTGAACACAGTCGGGGAAAGAGATCAATGCCACTTCACCACAGCACATTGGGTTTAATGAGCTTGGAATATTCTAGAATAGTAATTTAAATGTAAACAGCATTACCTATATGACTATACTATACTATAGTATACTATACTATACTATACTATACTAAATCGCTTATAATAATTTGGAATTTTCCCTTCACACTAAAGAGTGTAGGAGTATTAAGCGACGAACTAGCTAGATTGTATACAAGCTGAAGAGTTCTAAGAAATATTGAAGAAAATAAAAAAGTAATATGCGAGAGCTAATGAAAGAAAACTATTTAAAAGAATCGACTAAAAATTAGAATGAACAGAAAAATGTATGCATACTTTTCTTTAAAAACTCGAATGATATTAATGGGTGAATGATGGTATCGTTTTTCCTTGTACAATGGTGTGTACAGTAAAGTAGAGGCCGATCCTAATCGGTCTACGTAAGCTAAACTGAGCGGCGTCATAGCCGGCATGGGTCAGGATTAAGCGACCTACATCGGATGCCAAGCCAAATTTTGTACAGTAAACTCTAAAGGTGCTTCAGACACAAAGCTTTTCCTCGTATTATGTACAATTACCTACAATATCCTATTCCGATACACAAATAAAAACCTTCGCCTTGATTTTCATAAAAACATAATTTTGTACGAGTATAAATAACATGACAAAAAGGATCTGTCAGAAAAAAACTTATTTTCTGAATTTAAGATAAAATTTATACTGAACTGAGATATTTCGTTTTGATTCATTTTGAAAATACAAACCACATTTTTGTCGATCTTATTTTGTACCAAATCAAAGCGCCAACATAAAAAAGATGTTATGTACACGATGAGTTATCCAATAAATATCTGTTAGTATCGATGATGCATCTGGTTATTGACAAACCACGGGAATCAGTAAATACTCGCGCCATCCATCAATCGGTGATGGGATGGACACAACTATCTCGATCCTTCCATATTTCATCGCCCGTCTGCTCAATGAGCGCGCAAATTTATAACTGACGACAGATTTGGCTACAGTATCCAAATGACCAAAGAGGATATCGGTATGATTTTGTCATACTAAAAATAATTATTTTAATGTATTAAAGGAAATTTATGAAGTCCACTATGTTTAAAACTTGCCATACATTTTCGGAGTTTTACCAGCACTACCCTGTCAACGGCGATAGTACTGCCATCTAGGCGATAGTGCTGCTATCTGTCTCTGAGTTTAGGTCTATATAAATTTGGAACCACGCATGTGTTTGAAATCTACATTATCATGTAGTTAGCATATAATATTGAAGTATTGTAGTCTTCAAGACCGTAATTATTTAGGCATTTTAAGTATAAAATTATATTGTATTGTTTTATGCAGACCTACTTGATATAATTCTTTGTTACCTGTCTCAGACTTGTACAAATATTCTTTCTTTAAATATTATTAATTTTGAATTCCTTTTCACATTTTTATGTTTACACATTCACTTAAATCTAGATACTGTTATCTGCTTATCAATTCCAACGCAAACATATTTGAATCACTTAGTGTTATCAACTCGCCGAAGTTATCCGAGATAATCAGTATCATAACACATCGCGCTATTTCTTGTAAAATCTCAAGAACCACTTTCGCTTTATTTAGTTTACATATAATGTTGCACGTGTTGGAAAAAACAAATATTACCATGATGAATAAAACTGTCAGACAAACAAAGAGCGGAGAAATCATGTTTTTTTCAAAAACGTGGTAGAATTTCCCAACCAGATGAATAGTAAATTTTTGGCACTTGGTAATACATGGCTCGTAGATTATATTTTACATAGTTTATATTTCTAATAATTGTCCAATAAATTTCAGATTCATAAATCACAGAGGAAGATGGGGCCGATAAGGAAAGATGTATGTACCTACTCGTAAGTACTGTGACAAGTGATCTTATAAAGGTTGACTGATGGATGAAACCAGACAGAATTGGCTGATAAAAAATAACATTCTAATTGCGGTTACTTGCTTACTGCACGACACAAACCGCATCGCACAGATACAAGCCGGAGTTCATTTGAATTTGTTCAGTATTCGGGTCGGCGACTCGGAGCGCTAACTCGCCGCAACCGAACATCGCCCGCCGTTTGTGTTTGTAAGACAAATCCTGCTAAGCCTAAACACATACCTAACGCTATATTACAATGTGTTCTTGGATTACATAATACTAATTCTATTTTGAACGTTTTTATCAACGTTTTAATTGATACTTGTGCTAAAAATAGCTACCTAAAAATAAACATGTGTCATGTGTTCAAATGTTGCATATATTCCTTAACCCCAATTATAATAGATAAATCAAAACTATGTCTATCAACACAACGATAATAGAACAAAAGAGGAAAAATATTTAACTACCAAGCAATAAGTACGAGTGGCTGACCGACTTTATTGCCATTAGCGTACGACATAAGAATTTTGACATTGTCGTTTATTGGACATGCAATATAAATTTTTACTCCACTTAATAGAGACTTATTAAAAATCCTTCAAATAATAATGAGTAGGGCGATGCATCGTGAACAAAATGAAAATATTTGTTTTAATATTAAAATATCGAATCACTCTCGCCTGTTATTTAAAGTACAACGTTCACTCACGCTTTATTAAACATTCCTCCGGCGTCGCCGCCCAAAATGATAACTATTTTATAGCAGAATACCGCAACACTCCGCTCTCATTTTATTTTCAACCTCACCAGTTGCATCGCAAACGTCATGAGGGAGATTTCAAGTTGTATTGCCGCTGCTGCTCTCGCTCAACAAAGCAACTTTTGCTGTACCTAAGTATGAAACGAAACGTTCGGTATACCTTATATTGCTTATGTATCCTTGGAACATTTGTTGTGTTTGTAAATATAGCTTAGGTATTTTTTTTTAATAAAATTTCATTTAAAAAAATTCAGTTGAATTACTTTTATAATATTTATGTCGTAGATCAAAATATAATAAATTTGCAAACACGACGTGACGAAAAATTTTAAATTCACTTATATTAGTGTATCTCATATCTAATTTAGCTAATTTTAACTCTTAAGCCCCTATGGTATAAAGTTGAAAAAGGTTTATAATACAACCTGCTAAGCTGGGAGTTCGTTAGGAGTTGATAGATCTTGCTCTAATGCGTGCGAACAACGACACAACAGATAATTGGATTCTTCGAAGCTTTCCAACTTCGTATTACTTAGAATACGCTAGATATTGTTCGGGATTGTGCTGCTTTTAGTTAATTTCGTCACACATGTAATAAAATAACCTTCCAAGCTACAAAACCTTAAACGCCTATAGACTACTACATCCGTCATCACTAAATCAATAGGCCTGGGCTTCCATCTCATGATACACATCACTCACAAGTAACGCAATTCAATTTCAAACAGTCATCATCCACCTTTTTTTTCTATCACTGTTAGACACGGGTCTCCTCTTATATTGAGCCTGGCATAGCTCACATTACCTAGGGAACCTGAACAACTCTAAGATGTGCAACTTTCCACACGCCTTTTTCCTTCACCGTTGCAGCAAGACTATAAGGAAATCGACAGTAAATAACTATTTTGTCATAGTTTACAATGCCCCGGACCCCACAACAGCGGTGAGTCTCAACTATTACTTACTCTAGAAACCTTCATAGAAATAAACCCTTGAGCCTTCGATTGATTTTCAATAAATGTGAAGATAATTAAAACCAATAGAATACACCAAATATAAAGTTTATCCGATAGACCAATTTTATTAGTAAAAAATGCTAAAAGCTAAAAGGAGAGCAGAATGAAAATAAAATGAATTTCTAATACGATAATTATTTGTAATACGATAAATCGTTGATCTCATTATTGTACAACACCTCGCAACCTTGAAAATGATAATATTTTTAAAATTCCTGCTACGAAGGGTGAATGGTTGAAACTATCAAGTTATCGAAACAAAATTATTTTTACATGCTCAGTTAGCAGAGTATATTTAGTGATCATACCCCAGACTACTCCACCTGTAAGATAACCTCTGAAGACTTCCACAATAATTTATAATATATGGTTAATTTTATTATCGTCTTAAGTGTTCATATTTCAAATAAGCCATATATAGAGATAAATATACAATGTGTATTCCACATTTATAAACTTAACAATATGATTATCAAGCCCTATGTAATTTTCCTGTCGTTATGTCAATTGACACTCGCAATCATTTTCAGTATCCATTAACGTTAAAAGGGAATTCTTTAAGGACTTTAAAATGTGAGCAATCTCAAGTATTCTTTACTTGCTTTGAAAAACAAATATTTCCTGTATGACTTGAAAAATCGTTCAATATTTTGTTATCCGTCGTAGAATGATTATTCCGACGACCCTTTCTCTTGTACGTCAAATTCAATGTATTTAGGGGACACTGAATAAATTGTTGTTTAAACACACATCGACTATGTCCAAGTAAACATTGTACAATTGAAGATTTTTACGACTTAACAGTACTTATAGACGGATTGTCTCGGTGGTCGAGTAGTTGCAAGAGCAACTGCTGATCAGGAGATTCTGGGCTCGGTCCCGGCATCGATTAAAGTAAAACGTAACATTACGCCTGTAATCAGCGAAGGGGTAGACATAGGAGTACAGTATAACCCCACCGTTCACCAGTTACGTTTACGTCCCCTGAATAGAGGGGGTTTCTATTGCCACATCATCACTTACACGGCACATACATGCCACCACCACAGTGTACACCGGGCACAGTTTCATACTTCGAGTTACTACTAGAAATTCTATATTAGAAAACTCCAACAGTACTCGATGCGTGATTTGAACCCAGGACCTCTCGATTAAAGTATAATTGGGTTTATGTAAATTAACATCCCCAGTAGTAGCACGAAGTCTGGATTTGTTCCTAGTGTACGGTAATGGGCTCACCCCTACTATTTAAAAGAATTATGGAACTGGTTGCGAGGGCGGTCTTTAAGGAAGCGCTACGAACAGCACTGATCTGAAAGAAAATGATAACCCAGATGGCACAAAACTCATCATTATCAATTTGTCATAAAATTTACAACGTTGTCTGAAAGGATACTATGAAACCCAGCACTAAACTGAAGTGAATTTCATTAATAGCGTAAGTGAGACGCAACAAATGAGAATTGCGTTGTAAACTGAGCGCCGCGCTCGCAGACACGATGGGTTTATTGACACTGTCGGTCTGCTCTCGGTTCGCTGCCGCCCCATTGAATCATTCTTTGTGACCGTTTGTAAACAAATATTGTTATTATATATTTTTGTGAACATATTATACCCCTAAAGATTACACTTTAAATCTAAATTTGAAAATACCAACATTTTTACCACCCACAAACGAAGCACTTTGTACTACTTTGAGTCTATATCTGGACAGACCTACATACAAAATACGCAGGTCTTGCTTTTCGAATAAGAAACACTAAAGCGTTAAAATGTTAATAGTCCTCGATATATTTTCACCTAAGTAACGGTACTTTATATGGAACGTTCCACATAACGTGTTAAACAGCCCGCAGGAAGTAGACACTACATTGCACTCTTTAACATGTTAAAGAAATATTATGCATTAATTGTTAAACCACTTCGAGCTTCGACTGTGTTTCGTGTTTATTAAAACTTTTTAATATAATCTTTTTAAGCGATGTCTCTTTTTTTTATTTCTTTACCCAGTTACGAATCACTGATAGTGGAACTCTTAATCACAGTAGACTAATGGAAAGGGTATGGATGCATCGCCTATCACGTGCTTTGTGGTCCACATCGTTCTTAAAGGATTCTATTTTTATTATTATAACCTCACGCCAGGTCCTTCACGAAGTAAACAGAAATTTCCAAGAGCTTCCCGTACATTCTTCAGTGTCTTCAAACACACACAGGCTTCGGTTTTCTGTTTTAAAAATGTTTATTTTGATTTTGGGATCCTTTTGATGCTTCGATTCTGAAAACAGGAAGAGTTCGGGTCGTTTGATCATTTACCTTAAAGAACAGCCAAACAATTTTCTTTCCTGTTACGTTCTGAAAAGCCCGAAACAATAAGATCCCGAATTTTGGGACTGGCTCGTTTCGGCGGCGGATTTTCTTTAACCCATTACACAGCTATTGGGGCATTTGCATAACCATCAGGGGGATTAAGCGTTTGAGTTTCGAGTGCGCCATGATTTTGCAACGAGCGACTAAACGACGGAGCCTCTGTACTTTTTTGTTTCGAATCGAGAGTTACTATTTAAGAACTGGGATGTAAAACTTGGATTTCATCTTCTGATTAATAATATATACGATTATCACACTGTCTCGTTGGTCGAGCGGTTGCAGGCGCTACTGCCGATCAGGAGGTCCTGGGTTCAAATCCCGGTTCGGGTACTATTGAATTTTTCTAATTTAGGATTTCTATTAGTGACTCGGAGTCTGGATCAGTGCCCGGTGTATGGCAATAGGCTCACCACCTATTCCATGGGACTAATTTAAATACTCGTATCTTGGATGACATAATATAAACATAAACTGAAATATAACAGCGTGTTAACAGCGCGTGTCACATCAACAACCGTACAACATACAATTCAATCATCAATCAACAGCCACATTTAATCATGCAGTTGCTACTCTACTGGATTATTATTTTGACTATCTACCCGTATACTGCATACAAAGTACTGCACGTAAAGCTTACATTCTCTTAATAGCTGCAGGAGTTCCCGCCGACGGTAAATTTCGTCGAAGACTCTTCAAGTCGTTTAATTTCCAGTTATATTCAGAAACACCGAAAGCAATAACCGCTGAAATGCTACTGACTCGTTGCCGTGGCTGGGTTTCGTTAACTGTTACACGAATATTTGGACCAACTCAGCCAAGAAAAGACTAATAAAGCTTTACTTTAAACGCCGTTTAATATTTATCTCGTTAACAACATGCTATAGTGAAAACTATTGAGTAAAGTAAGTACATAGATTATTTCTAATTAGATAAAATTCCTGTATAAACGTAAAAAATAAAAGTAAATGTCGGAAAACCAATTATATTTACAGATTAATAAACAATCACTTCAAAAGACGAATGTTTTCTTCTGGTTCCTCTATTGAAGCGTGTCTTTTATCTCTGAATAATAAAACGAGTGCAGTGAAACATTTAAAATTTGCAGTATTTCTTACAATACATTTGAAGCATCGGGAATACAAAGTTACATAGATTAGACAAGGGTGCGTCCAAGAAATGGTATACGGGCATAAGCCTCCCTCATTAAATCACTTAGCGGTGAACCCTTGTAGAGATCACTTATCACGTGCACGCTTTATTCGGGGCAGGCCCACGATGTAGATATATGTACATCCTCTTGATTATACACTGTCTCGGTTAGATACACTTAGACGTAAATATTATTTACAAATGAGCAGTAACGTAGATCTACATTGTACATGTTATCTAATACCGAATGAAGCTGTTCTTGTAAATTATATTTTTGACAAGTAATTGGTTCAGTGTATATGTATATTATATGTTATCAATATTATATATAATCCGTCAACTCTCAAAATCTTGAGGAAATGTGTGAAATCAATTAAATTATACAACATTTCCGAGGAACTCTATTCATTTCCTAAACAACAGTCGGAAATGTGCTAAAAAATGTATAGATCTCAGTTCAATGTTTACCCATAATATTCTCTAAACCAAGGATGTGCCTAGGACTGAAGTTACACTATGCTCTATTTGGAATTTGCCCTCAAATGGACCAGGGCAAGAATTCAAAAAGTGCCTCTGCAAGAAGGGTTTTAGTTCATCAAGATGTTTATTCTTCTAAAACAAAATGTTGTGTAATTCCACTCCAGTTTAAGCTGTAAAAATAAGTTATCTCAAGGAGGTTCGATTTTTCTGATGGTTCTAATTAATGGCAATGTGAGCTTTTACAGAAAAATAACATTCATTTTTAGTTTTAATTGATGCAAACTTGCCGCTAAAATAAACAAGTTCTTATGTTTTTTTTTTATTTTGATTGTTTATAATGAGAACCAATGTAAGATTTTATAAGAAATAATAGATATCGTCGTTTTAGTGCAAGAACTCATTATTGGAAAAAAATCATAAAGTACAGTTTGTAACACCTGTGTACTATGTAATTAGACGAGTTCTTTAAGTTGCAAAAACTTATTAATTTGAAGCTATTGACATTTTGAATCTGTGACATAACCACAAAACCACTAAGTACGATTTTGCAATTTTCACAAAAGTAACAAATAGGCCATTATGTGTTTATACTTAATTTTTTTTCAACAGTTGTTATTTTCTTTTATCACAAAATTAATTTACGTGACATTATGTTTTATTTGTTAATTACTCGTTATCTGTGCTTAATTACTTTTGAAGCAAAATAAAAATAAAAAGTTATTGGATTTTATCACTTAAGCAGATATCATTTCTTATTGACATTTGTATAAAGGTGAAATAATTTAATTTCCTTTCAAATCGATTAAAAGCAGTTAGTAACTCACAATATCTATTCCTTCACGACCGCGTAATGGGTCTTGCTTAGAAAATAGGTATATACCTGGATTAAATATTAATAACATTAGTATAAATAACTTCTTGTTTTTATTTTGAATTAGTAATAAGTTTCATGTAGATTTTACGTTTTACAATGTGATCTAATTATGTAAACGAGAGCCTAAATAAAAAAATCTTTTTGTTTTTCAGTCCAGTTACTAAATATTGTTTCTTATTTATTAATTCTATAATATCATGATCTTAATTTTATACATATCGTAGTATCAATTTGGTATTCTATACATTACCTAGGAAATTCATACATTATCTAGGAAATGTAAGTATCAAACTATTTTTAAGATATTTTTTTACACATTTGCTAATTTATCTTGGTATTGTATACATTTCCTAAGAATTGTGTATAACGCTAGGGGTTTCATACATTTTCAGTAACATATTATATAAAAACGTATGCCCTATATAAACCATCATAACGCTTCATAAATGAAACATCTAAGAGTTCCGCGACGCGGACCTCTTCTGCATAAAATTGTTAAATGTATTTAGAAATGGTGCTTTGCATAAATCCTCGAACGAACTCCCAAAGGATTTATGCAAAGTGCTATTAGTGTGTTAAAGTTTAATGTAGTACTGAATTTGTTTAAGCATGAATATACTCGTATATGTTGCTGGGTGTTGTCAGTTTATTCTTGTCCATGATATAACTTTTACGGATACATTACGTTAAATGATTTTGATGATTACTATAACATGAAGCCGGGTCCCTTACGGTCCCTGACATATAAGATAAATAGTCTATCTCCACTAAAATTTGTTATATGGATACATTTCCCTCAACAATATATCGAATCTGACATCATTCGAAATATTAATAATAATTTACACAACGGAACCATTGTTTTATTGATATGCAAAACAGTCCTTCCCGTTGCCATAATCCTTTAAAGCGGCGTCAATCAAACGGACAAAAAGCAGGAAGCCATCTGCAAATTAAGCAGCCATTGTTCCGCGAGGTTTAATTTAAAAACAAAAGAAATCACGACAAAGTGTCCCGTGTACTGCGAGCGCTGCGCAATAAGTTATTAGACACGCCCACTTTAAATCAAATAGAGGCATCTCAATAAATATTCATTTAGTATTTTCAATGCCGATCGAGATTACAAATATGCCCGTTGACCTGAAAGCAACGTTTAACTGCTCTCTAAAATTATATTCTACTCGGGGACGTGTCTCTCGACACCGAGAGATGTTTTAAGTCATGTTTTATAAAACTGGACCGATGATGGAGAATTTATGAAACATAGCGTTGATATTTAAAAGATTTTTTAAAATCATACAGAACCCGTTATGTTTATTCGAGTATTTAAGTAAGTGCGAAACTATCTTATGTTAAATTTTTTAATTGCAGGACATGTCGAATAACATCGATTACAATGTCCTTACTTTACACAATGCTGAGGCGTAAAAAGATATTCAATATTTTTTGTTGGTATAATAAACAATAAACAGTTAGTATTGACAGTTCTTTGCTGAATTCACAACAAAAATAATATTAACAATCAACACACGCACTTACTCACACATACTCACTCATAATAATAAATCCTAAAGTGGAATTCCCAGACAGAACACATAAAAAGAGAAATGTTTTTTTGAAATTCACTGCCGTTAATTTACATTACGTCGTCCTTACTCAAATAGCGAGTAGGAAAATCTAGTAGAGCGAGTGCGACCTTCCAGGATTATTACGTGAAGGTTAATACATCTTCATGTTGTTCACGATCGCAGTAAACACGCTTGTTTATTGACAACAAGAGTAGAGCCTTCAGCCGGCTTCCAATCGTTTCTACTCATATTGACTCGTAATATTATACAATTTATATCAAAATGATCTATTTATACACTGTCCTTTTCTAGCTAACTATTAATATAATGCCTAATGTTTTGTAACATTAAATTTTGAATACACATATCAGGTATTAAAACTATCCCATATTAAAAACTCATATTAAAGGTATATTTCTGATGGGACTTACAGAAAGATTATGGACAGAATTAATTAAAATATTATAGAAAGTCCAATAACTGACTCGTGCTGAAAAAAACTGTATGATAGTATAAATTGAGAATCCTTGGAATATAATTTCTCTAACTCGTTGGACGAGGCACTGCCTCGTTGGCCGAGTAGCTGCAAGCGCGATTGCCGGGTTCGAGTCCTGCGTTCAAAACCCGAGTCGGGTACTTTCGGATTTTTGTAGTTTAGAATCTCTAGTCTCGAAGTCTAGATTTGTGCCCAGTGTATGGCAACTGGCTTACCACCTATTCCATTTGACGTAAAACGTAACTGGTGAAACGTGGGATGGTACTACACATCTCTACCTACCCCTTCGAGGCTTACAGACATGATGTTACGTATAATTTAACACCACTTCACAATGCAAACATAACATTTCAAAATCAAAATACCCCAATTCACTAAAATAAATAGGCATTCTTAATCAAAGAGACATTCAAGTTTCATTAATTTAATTTTTCAGATAACATCTCCTGGGCATTGCGACATTTAAGAAAATCTCGAGCGACACTCAACTTGAAAAATTGTATTTCCTTTGTTACGTCACACTTCCCCACTTATTTAACTGATAAAGAAACGAACCCTATTACAAACGTCTCCGATGAGAACACAAACATAATATACACGGGCATTTATTTATTTACTTAAAGCTCACCAACGCATGATATACGAGTACAAGTTATTGTTATATTGATATTGTTATGCTTATATGAACATCAATGAATCTCCGCATCGAGTGATACTTGTTGCATGGAACTAGAACTGGAAAAAAAATCTCCAAAGTGTGTAAAGTCTGCCAATCCACACTTGGCCAGCGTAGAAGACTATGGTCTAACCTTCTGACTATGAGAGCTGTGTTCCAAAAGTGGAATGAGAAAAGGGTTGGAAAAAAATGAAACTGACATTCTTGAATGTCCTCTAATGTGGGTAGTGGCACAATATTTTTGGTCTCAATGGATGACAGCGCCGTCGTCTAGTTGACAACAACAATCGCCTAGATGGAAGCACTATCGTATTACACACGATCGGCGCTGCTGACATTATACGCAATGTACCTGCACAATATTATGATATGGCATCATATATTGTCATATTATACCTGCAATCATATTGAATGCGCCAACAAATGTTAATTTAATACACGTAAACTTACATCACCTTATAATTTAAACCGCATTTACCAAAAATATATATATAAAATTATAATTAACATTTCAATATTCTTTTCTTAAATAACGCTAAATTACTTTGAGTTTCTTTTTAAGATGATTTATGTTCATAATCATAAAGCAGTAAAAATTATAACAAAATTTTGATCTAAGTAATCGTGGGTCATTTAGTCATGCACTACTTTTAAAATAACACAAAAAAAATCCAAAAACGAAAGGTCCATTTCGAAATCTGTTCAGTTCATCTTTTTTGCAACGAGTATTTTAAATTCAGCACCTTGCTCGAACAAAGGTGCGGTTAATCCGAATAAAATACTCAACGTGACCAGAATGTCCAGTTTAATGCCAAATTATGTACCTAATTCAGGCACTCATGAGACAAAAGTGGTAGGTTTATTTTAATTGAACCATTTTCTTAGTCACCATGTCAAAATTGTGTTATGTTTATGAAATAATATGTAGACTATAGTAAACATAATTATGTCGATGAGTATTTTGTTCTAACCATTATACAACGTAATTTGACTTCAATATCAACTGCGAATTAAAGGCTATGAAACGGATATGAAATCTGCCCTAAAAAGTCCTGGGTTCGACGTTGCCGATACAAAGCGTGCTGATGATTCTATGAGTGCGGACCTTTATTACTATTATCCCTTGTTAGTTGCCAAGAAAACATTGATTTCAATAATAACATAGCTATATCCTTAATAATTTTGTAAATTGTTCTTATACGTAGGTGCAATTTAACTGAATTAGATGCAAGCGCAACTTCGTTGTCTGTCTAATAGAGTTCTCTAAAAGCCTTCAAACATGTATTGATGTATATGTAATAACATTTCGTAAGATTTAAAATGTAATTCACAGGTATAAGTAAACATTCATAAATTTTGTTAGTAACTATACCTACAAGCAAAATTTCATTAAGAAAATTATTTCAAAGTTTTAGTAGATATTTTTTCGTTTAAACCCGTAACCGTTCAGCTCGTGTATTACGTCCTCCTAACAAGTATTTTAAATTCAGTGCCTTGCCCGACCACGGGAGCGGTTAATCCGCATGAAATACTAAGCGTGACCGGAGGAGTCCGGTTTAACGTCACATTGTGTACGTAATGGTGGCATTAAGCTGCAAAAAGTAAAATAAGTCGTTTATATACAGCAATACCCTCAGTTACGCCCCACGGCTGGGACAGGCTTCTCATCCCGAGTGTAATTACGCATGTACGAGTCACCTACAGATATTTGTGTTTAATAGGAACAAAAAATGTTTTTAGTCAACCTTAGTTCATAGTTCTGTATGGTACACACATCGAGGAATATACACAGTTTTTGTTACTAGTAAAACCCATGCGGGTCGTTTTACGATTTGTAAAAAACAGCAATAAAAATAATAAACTGCGTTACTGCTTTTCACGAGCCGCAAGCAAAACTTGATTTGGTCAATATCAATTTTTCTCTTTGCAAATGTAAACTGGCTTTTAGTATTTATAGGCGATCTGCTAGTCGCGGTCACGTATAAATCGTTCATTCAATTTTATATTTCTCCCGCCCCCGGCCGCCGCGCGCTTTGCACTTCCAAACTGTTTAAAAATTTTGCGCGCAATAAATTCTACTTGTGACAAATTGTATAGTCGATTTCAATTCAAACTCGTTTATTTGTGAGATAAGGTTAACAGGATTCTATAACAAAAACAAAAAGGGCGCTTGCTTTGCTGAAATAGGCTACAAACGTATGTTTAAACGTAAACGTAACATCGCGCTTGTAATCCCCGAAGGGCTAGGCAGAGGACTGTAGTACACTCCCACGTTTCACCAGTTACCTAGTTGACGAGTCCTGGCCTTTGGAAACTGCCGTTTATAAAAAAAATGACGCTAATATAACTTCTGGTCTATAAGATAAATACTAGCCACGGTACATAAATAGAAATAAATAAATATTACAGCAACTGCTGGATCTAATTCTTGTATCTGTCTCTCATTTTTAAGTGAGACGAGAAGATATAAAAATTGTCAGCCTTGTAACCTTTCAGAAACAAGTATCTCGTTCCCGTAAACCTGCAACATTCAGGTGGGAAGCCCGAGATAACACCCCATACATCACCCACGTGACCCCTGCGGCCTTCTACATTATCAGTACTGTTATTGAAAAATCTTTACGTAAGGGCCTTCAAAGGGCAAAGTCGATCTAATATGAAAGTTCGAATCAACTTTAGGATCAAGGGCCAACACTAACAACGTTGTCATTGTTTTAGATTTACCCAATAACTGAGACCTTGGAATTTGTATATTGTTAGTGGTCATTACAGGCACGGGCGTCAAATATCCTTGGCTACTTTTTCACTTCTAATTAACGTGTAAAAGACAAAGAATTCCACACTCATCTTCATCATTACCAATCAGACCAGCGTTGAGTGGAGTATTGCGGAGCGACCTTAATTACGTGACCTGTTTTGCATTAACCTAATCACGTCGTGATTTACACGTTCAAGAGCATACACAAACTGAAGAGCTTCGTGTATCCATACTGAGGACAAGCCTTCATTATTCATCTATCTGTAAGTGTGCATTTGTCCGCACTGTTCAATATTTGCCTGCCTCGTTAGTGGAGTGGTTGCAAGCGCGACTGCCGATCGAGAGGTCCTGGTTCAGATACCGGGTCGGATACTATTGGATTTTCCTAATTTAGAATTTCTAGCAGTGACTCGGAGTCTGGAATTGTGCACGGTGTATGGCAATAGACTCACTACTTATTTCATGGTACTTAAACGTAACTGGTGAAACGTGGGTGTGTACTACACTCCTCTGTCTACCCCTTCGGGGATTACAGGCGTGATGTTACGTTTTTGTTCAATATTTAAAGTAGCATAAGGTGAAATTTAGTTTGATAGTTGTCTAAATGTAAAAAATCATATTATTATAGGTAGTTGTCAACGATTTTTTCTTCTACAACAATCGGTTGTCCTGGCTTTTATAGTCTATATCTAGGAACCAAGAAGTTCTAATATCACAGTTCCATCGCGGAAGTTGTAAGCAACTTATATTAAGAAAGTCTTTAACTTGAGAACCATCCGGTATTCCTACGCTTTTTGTCAAAATGCTGCTAATGAATTAAACTGAAAAACCTAGATGTCAGTCGAAAATTTAAAAAAAAATTGTCGTCACGGTACGCCTGGCAGGAGTGAAACATCGAAATTATTTTGTACGTGTCATATATTATGAGTGAAAGAACAGATTACGACAGGAACTAAATATGGCATAATGTTAAAATTAAATATTAGATACGAATTATTACCAGAAATGATGACTGTTTATCTAATAAACATTTATTTTCATTAAACAAAAAAAACAAATATTTATTTCAAATTGCGACAATCTAATTTCTAATCACTGACTTCTGTAATAGTTCCATCCTAAAGCGTAGCGACGCTTGCCAATCGGTTTTACCTGTGACTATAGAGGTTTCACATCAAAATACTTTTATGGGTAGTTACGAGTAGTTCGCTTAATTCGAGGTCTTTGCAATTATGTAGGACGCAGAGCTACTGATGGATTTAACTGACCGAAAATGAACGGACACTGATGTTCGAAGTAAATGAGACAGATTAATCTTTTTCGACGCGTAATGAATAGCTGGTGAATCGTGCTCCATTATTATCGTGCAGTTTTATATGAGAAACTTTTGTCGATAGGGAAATATTGTGATCAGTGCATTAAGAAAAAAAATAAAAAGACAAATTTTCACATTGAAGTACCTATAATTGTTTATTATTGAATCTTTTAATTTCTAGCACAATGGTTACAACTAAATTAATTGCACACTCACAAATGCACTAACAATTTGAAACGTAGTCTACTGTAATCATCTGCTATGTATGTGCATACATAGATCCGCTGTTACAGCACATATATTCTCATTAAGACGTGCATCTGCCTTGATCCTCTTCCGCCGGACCAGAAGATTAGAGCGTCTTTGTCGCTCCGGGTGTACAAAGCGCAGCCTCGACATTCTTAATGAGCGGCTAAAGACGATCACTGCACAGCTTAATGAACACACGCCGCCCGGACACGTTGTAAGCTGCCTCGTCTCTCCTGCGCTCATGCTGTCTTGGTAATAAACAGCACTTTATGTACCACTAATTCCAATAGCTTTTCGGACTGACTAATCATTTTCATTCGCTATTAATTTTAGATTTGTATTTGGCACTGGGTGCTCTCTCCCTACTCCGTATTGAACCCGGTTTGGGGTTACAATAATATTAATATTTTTGACCTAAGCGATCACTTAGTCCAATGATTAAATTGAATGTAGATTTAATAATAAACTAGAACAATGGGCTTCCTTATATACTTTGTAATTTTTTTTCAAAAGACACCATGGTAGCTATACAAAAAATACATGTTTACCAAAGTATTCTAAAGCTTGTAGATTTATATATTGTATATGGTACTTGAATTTATTGTCTGACGGGAATTATTGTCGCCGAGACAGAAACTAAGGAACTATTTTACTAATTTAGGACACATTGCCACAATAATATGCATGCTATAGGAGTAACTAAAGAGCTAAGCATAGTCTGAAGTAAACTATGACGTTAGACATTTATTACTATGTACAACTGCAAAACTTGTCCGAATGGGTTTACCGACACTGATTATTCCATTGTAAGAGGTTAATCAGATAAAATTTTATTAGTATTATTTTCAGAGTGCATTAATGTTACTAGCTACAGCAATATAGAAAACGAGTCAGGCACTGAGTTAGCAGTGCATAATACTGTTTAAAGGCAAATGAGCGGCCAAAGTCAACCATTTGCGTAATGGCGCCCGCAGCCACATCAGCTCGTAAACTAGCGCGTCCGGGATTGTAAATATATGAGTATATGAGACATAAGAGTATGTCAATCATCGTCCGGTTTTACATGTCCCTGTTCGGGACATTATAATCATCAGTCGTGCATGCAGGAAAGCCCGGCCTCAAGACGAGCCACTGAAACCAAATTTCGGCTCTGTACATGCCAAGTTTTACATGGCTGAGAGTAATGAGTACAAAATGCGAATGTGAATTTATATTTACAAAATTAAATACAACGCAAATCATAAACGCAACGATTAATTAGTCAGTGAAACGCGTAAACCGAATAGAGACGAAGTCAATTAAACTTATAAGCGTGAAGCTTTATCTATAGTAGGCAAAGTGAATTCCAGGATTTAATAGCCGGGCTAGTAAAGGATTTGCTGTAAAGGGACGCCGAGCGTAAAATGTACGAGCATAAGTAACACGCTAACCACACAAGCCAGGTTTGCAATACTGGGCATAGGAAATCAGCAATGGAAGTATATGATCATGCAGCTCATTTAAAAATAGTCGCTGACTGACCGCTTTTACATGGAGTAACGTAGCAGTTAGCTTGTCTAATGCAATGTGTAACTGTTACTTAAATGTACGTTAATCCATTAAATGTATCAGCCGTTACCTACAGACGTAATAGGCAATTTAAAACCCTGTGCACTGTATTTATTAAATTTTGTACTTACAATTTGTTTTATGTAAAAGACATTTTAGCAGCAATTAGTAATACTTTAGCAAAAGTTATATAAATTAGCAATTGGCCTGCAACATCAGTCGAAATATCAACAACCCCATTGGGAATAAAGGTAGTAGAAAAACAACAAAACTTGGCAAACAACACGCTCACGTCGTTGTAACAAGGGATCTGAAGCCTTATAGAAAGAACTCAAAAGGGCTTATATCTTTCTCTGTAAAGTGTGATTTATGTAGGTATTAAAAGAAGTTACACTGTACAATAAACAAATTGATCAATGCACAACAAATCGAGTATACCTAATCGTCAGCAGTCAGTGCCTGTGTTCACAATGGCGAGTATCCAGCTCGTAACTGAACGACCGGCGCGCTAACAAATGCGCCGCGTAACTTTCCACTTAGCTGTTATCGTGTTTCCAACTCGACACTGTCGTATTTTGTAATTACAGTCAGATGTAGGTATGCCTTATTGGACTATCGCATTAGCAAAAGCACATACATGGACATTTTCATACCCTCCTCTCTTGACTTAATAGATCAGATACTGGCTTATTAGAGTCTGACTTCTCCAAAATTGGCGTGCCTGTTTGAAGGGATTGATGAATATACAATAAGCAGGTCAGATTTAACAGACTAAAGATAGATAGACCTGGTGCGATGATATGACAATTGTACCATAATCATTTCGTTTTAGCATCTACGTGATAGTAATCAATAATTACGCAATTTCATCCAGATCGAGAAGCAATATTCTTAAGAAACGAATCTAACAAAAGTTTAACGAAGCGTAAAAAAGCAGATTCAGTCGTACTCTAAATAGAAGAAACAGAATTTCCACTCGCTTCTTCTATAAAAGCTAACAGAAGAGCTTACATAACCATAAATTACAACCGATATGATTCCACAAAGATCACAATTCCGCATTGAGACGGCACTTGGCCTGCTTCCAACCGCCCTATCTATAGACCGATATGTCAACCTCCACTGTTTAATATATGCCCGCGATAGTAATTATTGTTACATGTGACGAGAATATAAATGTAGCTCGCTTTGTCCCTGCCGTTGATTTTAAATACTTTATAAGCGAATCTTGCCAAAAATAACAATAAAAGTAGGAAAATACAAGTTGAAAGATATTTTAAATGATACTCTTTCATGGTCTACCTTGCTTCCGGCTGCAGTTACAGACTTTAAGAGACTTCCGTGACATTAATGATTTTAATTCTTAAGCCATACTGACAAATCTGTCAAATCGGTTTTAAACTGACATTAGACTTAAAGATAACATAACAAGAACACAATCTAAAATTACTTCTTATATAACCAGATAAATGGATAACGCGTTGGTTTTTCTAGTGGTTTAGTAAATGTTAGTTACTATAGTTCCCTAAAAGTGATGTACTAAAAGCAAGCTGTTCTTTTAACGGTAATAAACATCAGTGTTATTTAGACAAAGAAAAATATCTTTAAAAAAATTGTTAAAAATTATTTGTTGAGCGATCGGTATCACTAACCAAAGGACTAATACTTATCATGTGTTTCACTACATGAGTGCTATTGTAACAACATCGCACAAAGATCAAATCGCTCCGTCCTTTGTCACTCATTGTCAGTGTGGAATATGGAACACTGTCAATATTATTGCGGAGGACAGTCAAAGATCACATTGGCGCGCCTTGCTCGGCGTTGGACGGCTTCCAACGACGCTATCTATATTGTGACATGTCAAACACAGCCACGTTGAGACCTTTCCCACGTATATATGGTCTCGATAATAATTATTGGGTAAATGTAGTTAATCTCACTATGTGTGAACCGTGTCATTTCTAATTATGAATTCTTTGAGCTGTTACCAGCTTTATCATTCTTTCACATCTGTGAGTATGAGGTCACAGATGTGAGTTTTTCAAAGTATCAAAACAGCGGACAAAACACATACATATTCAATATTCAAGTAATGAATATTTATTTTCATAGACAATATAATTTTTACACCCACTCAACATTTGCACCCGGCGGGAATTGAATCCACAACCCGGGGTCCACCAGTTATGGCCACTAACTACTTATCTGAAAACTCCGTCACGACTCATCAACCCAGTAAAATATTTCACTATACATCGTGTAATTTTAAAATGTTCATCAAATATTTCCATAATCAAAAATAATGTTTGTATTAAGGGTATTACCACATTTCGCAGACGTCGGTGAAAACTTTTCAACGAAGAAATAAAAATAAAACTTAAAAGCGCCGTAAACCAGATCGTAAAAAATCTTTATTACGACAAGTTTTGTGAGCACGGTGTGTTTTACCAGGATAAGCGGAATCGAATAACCTAGTAAAATCTCATCAAATATCTTTGCCGGAGTCATTAATCAACAGCCATAGATGAACAAGATTATTTCGCAGAGAAATAGTATAGACGACGAAATTTTATCATCTTATATGTTACTCGACATTTAATGTAAACATAATAGCATTCCTCCTTTCAAACACAGTACGCGGACCCAACAGTCAACAACATTTGACATAACAGTCGTCACGTCGAAAGCAAGGCAGTGCCCCAACTTCGACCCCCACCCGCGCTAGCGCGTAAATCTTAAATGTCAATATGTGGTGTTAACGTAATACATTGTTTGTATATGTCACAAGCGACGCAAATCACATTAAACTGGCCCGTTAAGTGTAGCACGTTTATTATATTAATCACGTATTCGCTGCTGCCCCGGCGCCCGTGAGTTATAACTTCTAAACGAGAAAGAGGGTAATGTAACCGCATAATTATAAATTAAAACTGCGCCCATAAAGGGCCGACTCAGCGTTAAGAGCCACAATAACTCACTCGCGTATGACCTACGCGCCTCGATTAAACTTTCGCGCGAGTGCGGGCCGCGCTCGAAGCATCGGCTCGGGGTTCCGTATAATTTTACGGAATTCTAGTACGAGCATAAAAAAATGTAATTTACATAAAATTACATACTAGTAGCTTAAACGAAAGTGAGCTACACAATCTGAAAAATAAAGATTAACCTTTTAGATATGTAAAGATATATATGTTTGATAGTTATGGTATCGTCCAATTAGTCACACATAACCATTTAAACACTGGCTAGGCTCAACTTGTTCTATGGCAACCAAATACCTGATAAACATACACTTACATAAAGCACGTTTTCTGAATATGTACTTATGTACTTAAACATATGTTTAATTCCATATATGTTATTACTACGTATTTAATTTTTTTTTAATTTAAATTTTATTTTTAATAGGTACTTATAAAGTCGATCTAAATTAATATGTTGTAATATTACATCCACTGATTGTAATGTTAAATGTACTGATTGTATTTTATAGTGTTTATTTATAATTACTCAGCTTAAATTATTTTTATATAATTAATAGAGCGTCAGTAATGTAGGTAAATATCTACTGTGTTCACCATTAATTATGGGTACACGAAGACTATAATTTAATCGTTTCTCAATACTTCCTAATTGTTTACACTATGTTGATGTACCTTATAAATAAATAAATACGTATAATGCATATGCCTTGGATGGAAATCAAAATGGTTAAAAAATGGAATACTAAAAGTAAAAGATCAAGGGCAGAACTCTCGCCGCCGTCATAAAGACATAGGCAATATCTTGACACAGAACGCGCGCTAGACAAATGAGGCTGAGCTCAGAACGTTCGAGCATCGATCTCGCTTCGAGAGCTCGATCGAGACGCGATAATGTGGGCCGATACGGACTCTTAACGCTGTTTTCCTCTAAATGTATACCTACTTGTTCACGATTTAAATTAATGCGTCCTCCAACACCATTATGATAAAACCAATCTAAAATACAATTTTTGCTAATTATATTATTATGTTGTAACGTAGATCCTTTATAAAGTAGGCAGAGAACCGAATAGGAAATAACTCTATCCGTACAGTCATGACTTGTTTTTTCTCACCTCCATAGCTCTCCTCAGGCACGCTGGTTTCGGAGACTTCTCTCTCGTCAGCTACTATTTGTATATAAAAAGATAAATGCCTTATATACTTAAAGTCAACTCGGTCAAAGAGGTTCGACAGTTACATAATTAAGGTTGTATAATTCCGATACCTGTGCAAAGTTAAGCGACATCGAACTGACAACAAGTCGCGCTTCACAAACCCTTCGCGGCTCGATCATCGATCTCACCCTTCGTACACTCGGGCAAGATTAATGTTACACGCGCTTAATTCGAAAACTTGTTTTACCATTGCGAAATACTCGTACACAAGATATGAGGGTGTTTATTCGACTACATCTGATGACAACTGTATCTATTAAATATTAATATTAGGTAATAACGTACTCGGATAACTTCACACATGCCAACTCAATTATAAATTAGGTTGAGCTGGGCATATAATGGAATCTATAACCTTCAGCTCATTATTTAAATTAACCAGTGACTAGTCGATCAACGGGACAATAAAAATCTACATATGGAAACATCATGGTTGCAAGAAGATATAAATTAATTAAACTCTACAATCATTTACTTTTCTCCCCCTACTAGATGAAATGTATTCCATATCTCGTGAAAACAGCGAGTACTAAATCTCTATGCCTACACCTTCGAGAAAATACAGCCTTGGTGTTGTGATACTTTACGCTCGCTTATAGTCATTACAATTACATAAACCGTCCTCCACGCCGGCGCAGGGTGTTCATAAACAGCACAATACACGTGACACACATTAATCAGTATCGTATTAATGGTAAACATGATATTAATTAAGCAAACACATGACAATGCAACTGTTTGTGGTCGTACCTCGGCGCGGGCACACCACCGCGCTCTCGTTTAGCCTACAATTTACCTTCATTTTCCTGTAGCTTTATTGCATACTGACTGCACGCGTGCAATAATATATTGTTAACTAAAAACAAAAAAAAACATAACTTATCTGTATCAATGTATCGATTTTAATTTATTTATTCAAGAATTGAACAACCACAACGTAATAACGAAAGCAGAATATAGTGAACGTGGGTTGACCTTATTACTCGTACGCAAAAGGTTTCATATTGTACAATAAAAACTTTAATATCTAAATTCAAAATAGAGCAAAAATTGCAATACTAAATTAACTATTGTATGTACGTCTTGATTTGAAAATAAAAATGACACGTTTGTTAGCAACTAAACTGTAAAATTGAGGTGTTATCTGTAATTTTGTTTTTGCCTTAATCGTACTAATCGTAGAGATTTAAACTAGTTTTATAAAACATGAATTCAAGCCCGCAGAGGCCCTGTAAAACGATGCAATTTTCTATACTTATATATGTAATATGTAATGTGTATGTAATGTGTAACTTATATATCTATCTAATGTGTAACTTATGTAAACACATATTTCTATTGTAAACAACAATTTTGTGTTATCACGTCGTTTGCAAGCACAATGCAAATACTAACTTTCCCATAGATCCGAAAGAAATTACTGCATTTTCCTCATCGTAATATCGTAATAAGCACAATTCCATCTAATTCCTTGCCTGCGAAACGTAACACCTGGCTACATGGAAGATGAAAAATGTAATTTGCGCGTCCGACACCATCTTTTATCTCTTTATCCTCTGATTTAAAGCGGGTTTGAGAATAAAATATCATAAAACGTTCTTAGTTGCCGCGATGGTTCTAGTGTAATGTTAGTAATGAAGTCGGCGGTAAACGGAATCAAATCGAAGTGCTGCGGCTCACTGCAGTCATTTCAGTGTTTATTTCCATTTCATAGAACGCGAGTATTTTTAAATATTAGACGTTCATATGACATCTAGACGTTCAACCGATCATATATTTCTTCGAAAATATGTGGAGATTGTATTAAAAAACATAAGATCACGCCTGTAATGTCCAAAGAGGTAGGCAGAGGAGTGTAGTACATTCCCACGTTTCACAGTTACGTTTACGTACTATGGAATATATGATGAGCCTATTGCCTTAGACCGGGCACAGATCTAGCCTACAAGTCACTACTAGAAATTCCAACTTGGAAAAATGCACTAGTGCCCTACCCGGGATTTGAACCCAGGACCTCCCGATCTACAGTCGCGCTTGCAAACACTCGACCAACGAGACAGTCGAGATAATATTAACTTAGTTTTTCTGTAAAGTGGCTGTAATGTAACCGCTTTAGAAATGTATTTTTTATCATGAAAAATTGGGGCATAGACTCATAAATCTGGGAAAAACGTACGTCGCATCCCTAAAGAAGTAGAGAGAGAAATGGAGCACCAGCTACGTTTACGTTTCATGATGGAATAGGGTGTAATTCTATAGCCATACAAAGGGCACAAAACCAGACTCTGACTTACCTCTAGAAATTTCAAGTTAGGACATCCCTATAGTACTACACCGTGGATCGAACCTAATTTCTCGATCGGTTGTCGAATTTCAACCACTCGACCAGCCAGCCAGTCATAAATCTTGAACAACTTCTTTAGTACTTTTGTTCACATTTGCTGGACATTGACATTTTTTTATTTGTCGACATTATTAACTAAAAAAATATTTTTTTAAGTGAAATAAATTTATAATGTCCTTTGTATACGGCTCTTTCATAGAAGCGTTTTTCAAGGCGTATAAGATCGTTTTGGTAAGCGCTTATACGCGTGCCTCGTGTCACACGTGCGTCCTATACGACTGTAATCACGCTAATATGTTACACACGCTACAGTTGTGAGCCGGTCAGTCTCAACATAAATATACAAAAACAGACAGTACGAAATACCGAATTACGTCATCAAAGCGAAGTTGAAAATGAATTCTATTAAAAAGTATGATTTTTAAAGTGAAAGGACGAATACGATGATATTAATGAAGGTGACATCTACGAATTGAATTAGAATAAATTCACCCCTAGCGGCGTTCAGTGTGAACATTTTTCGTGCCACCCTTTTAGAATGGAGTGTAATTGGACAATTCTTTTATGAATATAAGTTTCCATTTCGCCGCAGTCGATTTTTTGACCTCATCAAAGAAATGAAAACTTAAAGGCGGCAATGAATTCCTTTTAACAAATTAAATACCTGTGTTACCATGCCCACCATATAATTTTTGAGCAATTTAATGTCTAGCTTTTTATTTAGTTAAATGTATGTACATTGAAAAGTTTTTTATTAAATGACATACGAGTACGTTGATACGATGAATAAATTTTGATTTAGGTATAATTATCAAAAAATAATAATAAATTTCTAAGTTAGATAAAACTTGAAGATACGTTATGCTTTGTAAATATTCAATGGTATATTTTTTATAATAATAAACTCTTATTATAATATCACCTTGACACAACTTCAGATATGTATCTCTATAAGACCCCACACAGAGCCCGCGCCGTGGCACCCGTAATAATTTACAAATTTAGTATACATACATATGTACATATAAAGAAAATTTTACACCTAGACAATCCCTACTAGCGCTCATTTCGCAGTATTTAAACCCGTAACCTCCGACTCAATAGTCCGGTTCACTAATTGCTCCAACAACGGTGACAAACTTTACAAAACATAGTTTCCATTATTTCCAACCATTAAAGGAGGATATCTAAAGCTGAGATTGTGAATTTCGCTGACGTGGAGCACGTGCCGCCCGTATGGATATGAAATCAGCAAACTGTGTGCAAATATAGATATTTGTGCAGACCTGCACAGTGTTCTCGCGCGCCCGCTAATGCGATGTGCCGCGTTGGCAACACCGCTCACGGAACGTTGCCTCCGATTGCTGAACTCGTTGCGCCGTTGTAACATCTTATTCGTTTCACATGAATTTTTACCGATACCGTGCGAGCAATATGATCCAGCTCAGATACGGCTAGTGCCACATTGCATACATTCAAGTAGACGCTCTCGAGATATTTTGTAACAGTATCAATCATTAAAAAACAGTGGCCTAAAGCGGTCGTAGATCTATAAACTTAGAATAAGCTATCTCTAAAGTTACGACAAGCCATCTGTACAGTTACAACAACTTATCTATAAAGTTACATCAAAGCCGATCTGGAAAAATCTAGATGAGTAATTACTGTCCGGTTTTTATTTTCAACATTCAATGTCGAACGCTTCAAAGGCGGTTGAAAAACGTCCAATCGATGGCTTGATCGCTAATTCGTATCTCCGCCAATTCGAAGGGTAGAAGTAAGAAGTATGCAGCAGACTTTCCGCAATTGAGGAAGAGTTTCATCCAAATTGTTGGAACATTGATGGGGTCGCAACCATTTTGTTACAGTTAAATAAAAATTTATAAGGCTATATAGGTATAACTTCAAATTATATGCTGATTTTGCTTGTTACTAAGTCGAAACAGGATCCATTCAAACCTATATAAGATCGCCGTCCTGTATAAAAATAAATCTACTTCTGCCATTTCTGCAATAATTACAAATAATTTTAATGGGATACTCGTCTGTTATGAGGGTCGCCCACAACGACTACCACTAGGAATTTTAAGTTCGAAAAGCCTACAGCGTTAGTTTAAATTTTTATTTATTTTAAATAAACCACAAGACGCCAATCTTTCCATACCTTACTATGATTCGCTTATCTAACAGTAGGTGAGCGAGTCATGAATCAGCATAACAGATATTTTGTACATCACAATATTACTTGTGTCAGAAAATCCGTGCTCACCGAACTTATAATGGTGTGACGCGTCAGAATGAAATTGCCTCACCTACGTAAAGTCACAACACTGGAGCTGACTGACACGCAGAGAACACAGAATTGGGTTAATGTAGGTTACATAGTTCTTCAATTCAAAAACACATAACATACATAGTACTCACGACATATCGTTTCTATTTGGGATCATAAACTAAACTAACGCAAAAACCTTTTGAGAAAACAAGTATTCTCAAACGAGGTTCTTACAAAGCTGCTGTACCTGACGCAACATCCTAATGGAAAATCTAATCCTATTTACCTACTAGACATAATCCCCTAATCCTAATCAAACATTTCACTAACCATTATTGCTAATAGCAATATAAAAGAGGATTTGTATAAGATGAGATTCGACAGTCCTGAGTGGTTCATCTCAAGATATAATAAAGTTATTATTATATTATTCTACCCAGAAACACTAAATAAGCGTAGTGACGCTTATTGCACTTAATATTGCTGTGTGGAATTGTCATTACAATTACAATACAACCGGTTCCAATTCAATTATATTTGCATAAAAGTGAAATCACAAAATCGAATTAATCGCAATATAAAACAAATACATCAAAATCTTAACAAATCGTAGTCCGCTTAACAAGCTCGTTTCATTTTACGGACGTTTAATGAAAAGATACAAAGTATGCATCTTAGAGCCGTCTTAAAGAAAACGGCGGCGATTAAAGTTGAAACAGTGAGTTGCGAAGTGGAGCAAGTCGACAGGTAGGATAAAGTGAGAGAACATCCGGCCGAGAATCGCTAACGGAACTTTATGTCGGAAATTAGCAGCGATTGCGCCACGCGGCTATGGAATAGGTAGCTGCGCTCCCGCTTCGGATAAGTACGTGGCTAAGTAAATTATTATGATTTGGTTATCACTAGTTTGATAAGTTAACAGTCTACTTAATTTCATATTCTCGCACTAATTTTCTTTGATACCCAAGTGGTAGAGGGCTTAGATTTTAGTCCCCCACTTCAAGGATCCTGGATTTAAATTCTGGCGCGCATCTCTTTCCAAAAAGTTTTTCTGCGAAAGGCTGGAGGCAGGTTCTGGATGCGACAAGCCGAGGACAGGGAGCGATGGCGCTCATTGGGGGGCCTATATCCAGCAGTGGACTGAGATAGGCTAATGATGATGATGATCTCTTTCCTAGAAATGTGCTATTTAATACTAAATGTCACTTGCTACAACGGTGAAGTAAAACATCATAAAGAAACCTAGAAAATTGACGATGTGTATAAAAAATTTAATAAACACATATGACAAGAAACAGACAATAAAAAGTACTAAACATTACGTGAACAGTTCTGTAGTCTGAAAAAGTTAGCGATCAATAAGCCGAACATCAACTCGAAAATATTGGAGTTCTGTGGATACACTTGATTAAATGTATATATAAATCAGAAAAAAATTAAATCGCATAAAAAACGTAACATCACGCCTGTAATCCCCGAAGGGGTAGGCAGAGGAGTGTAGTACACTCCCATGTTTGAATTTTATAATCTGTATAAGCAAATTATGGAAAAGCC
>DWME01000159.1:0-42244 GCA_018244795.1 Parelbella ahira ahira | reverse complement strand
ACGAAATTTCGGTTTGAAATATTCATTTAAAGAAGCATGAACGCGGACAGCGTTCGATGAAAACTAGATAATATCAGCCAAAAACATGTTTGCGTTCGACCAATATGTATGTCCCCTCTCAAACGGCTTTTGGAGTAAACAGACGAAATAAGTTTGGCGTCGATAAGATAACAACTTACTTAAGACGGGATTAGGGCTAAGACAACAAGAGCAAGGGAAGGGTGGCTTGGGTTAGTGCTATTGACTCGGAGACTCTCCGACCAATCATGTGTCAGGAGCCAAGCAGGTGCAATCGCGTCCGCACAGAAGCGAGGTAGCGAAGGAAAAAAAAGGTTAACCGAACGTTTATAAATAGCGTCAATGATGCATGTTACCCTTTGAGGAACATCGCTCAGAGCCCGTCACGCAAGTGTTCAAATAAACGGCGATGGAACCAGTTACACTTACAGATAATGAATTTTATTAATGAGCTTTTGGAAATCAAATGGATAATAAATAAGAATAGTATTAATTAATTAATAAAAAAGCAAATTGAACACTGGTTTGTATTAAGACATGCCGTTGACACGTTTGTCGATAATTTCACTAATTAAGTTTTGGCACCATAAGTTTAGAACCAAATATTGAGTGAATAACTAAATAAATTTAGCCTAGTGCTCAGAAGAGCTCAAAGTACTGACGTATTAAGGGGATTAGAGATCTGAGGTGTTGCTATATGCAATCAATGCGCCAAGCTTAGCCTCAGAGTGAGTCAGTAGTCCTTTGACTTTAATCACTAATAGCTAATTTACGTAATCGGTTCTATACTTCGGGGAGCGTAACATTTAATTTTGTTTGGCCTTAAAAGTAAATGATAAATTTTTATATCATAAAATTTTGCCTGAGACGCAACTTAACAGACTGCCTACCTTTTTTGTTTAGTAAATTTGTTTAGTAACACATATTGCCGATCTGCACTGTAGCTTTAAGTTATTAATTCTGCGACTGCAAGTGTTTATGTAAGTAGATACGAGTACCAACATTAGCAGCACGGGTCTCGTTTCATAATTACGACGTAAAATAAAACAAAAACGAACTTTTAAAAGCCCTTCGATATAATTTCCAATAAAAAAACCCCACCTATAATTCCCAAGTACATAGCATCAGTCTTACGCGCAGTACTTGTTAAATAATTAAGAATAATTATTGGTGGATGTACTCTTTTTGCGTTAGAATACGTTCGATCGCGACTGTAATTGGCGGGTCGTAATGACGCAGGGTCTAGTACCCGCTCTATGGCACTCGGCTGTCGTGTGAGGGGAGGGCGACTTGTTTACAAATTACTGATACGAAATAAGCTGTTGTTTTTATTCCTTCTTTTTTTATGTTAAGAGAATAGTAAACGAGCAGACGGCGGTCATAAACGGCGACTGCCAACTGCCGACTTATACATACAACCGGCCTAGAATATCATTATAGGGCCGTTAATTTTGCATAGATCAGTTCTTTGTTCATAAGGCTATAATTAACTAGTTATAATTATTAATTGTAAGTGACATTCGTGACAAAGGTGCAGGTATGGGAACTAGTACGGTATGGGAATTAGTCTAGTTAGTTGATTTTAATATCAATGCAGTTAGTAAGTGTATATTGGTATAAATGTACTTGCTACTTGTTAGTAAGACTGCAGTTAGTTCATGTTTGTATGACTGCAGTGGTAATAAAATCAGTGTATTCCCAAAGATATTGCTACTTATGACCACTGAGATATCGGCCTCCAATATTGTAGTTATACTGTTGCTTTAAGCTTACAATTTTTTATAGTAACCGTGGCTTTTACCTTATCAATATTCGTGTAAATAAAATAAAAAAGAAAGTTCTGGAAACTGTTCCATTCAAATTGAAACTAGCGTTCAAATTTACGTGATTGAACTCGTCAATATTAAGTTTCCGCTGGTTGATTATAAAGTGCAATTTACACATACATTTTCGCTATGCCGTGCAAGTACTTTCGTTGCCTCGATGGCACTCCGCGAGTGTGTGAATGTAGAACGACGTGTTCATATGTTACTGACATGGAATTAGCAACCGGTATGACTTCTGTAAGTAGCTAATGATTGGGTCCCGTTTGTCTTATGCGGTGTCTGCAGCTCATAGACACGCAGATATTCATTATAATTAATATTACTATCTCATCACGACAAGTCGTATACGGGACGTAAATATAAAGAAAATCTATATTAATATGTTTATAAGTAATTTATCAGTTGATTGGTCACCATGACGCAGATCCTTTTTAAACTTAATATGGTATCGGATGACCGTGTGTGGAGACGTTCCAAGACATTATTATTATATGGTTAAATAAGTTTTTAGTATTAAAAATCACATGACTCATATCTTTATGTGCTTCCCTTGCAAATGAATCTGCGGAGATTCATGCATGAGTATATCTAGTGAATTAACTTATGTACTTTAGTTAATTAATTTTCGAGGTTCAGTGTTTTAACAGTAAGTATCTCACACTTCAACCCAGAAGTGGCAAGTACTGCTACTTTGCGATTCAGCTCATTATGTATCATAATTTAGTTTCATTTTCGTAGTGTAATTGTAGACATTATTCAACTACTACAAAAATTGTTAAAAATATTACGAGTTAATATTTTATATCGGGTTTTTAAAATTTTTCAAAATTCATTGATCCATGTCCAACGATACAACAGAAATCACTTAGATGGCATCGTAGTTTCACTAATTATTTTATACGTCAATGATCCATAATTATATGTGTTCATTATTATTCAACATGACACCTGTGACCACGCAACAAGACCACACAGGCGCCTCGTGGTCAAGTGTGACTTGGCAGATGTGTTGAATAAAATGTTATCATGTAAATATTAGGTAACAGTAATAAAAGGTGTATTGAGTCGAAGATACTGCAATCGTGTTTTTATGTTCGTGTGAATTGATTTCATATTTAAAAAAAATGTTAGGTAGGTAATCTTAGTTATCATATTGGTATTACATTTATACATATTATTTTTGTTAATTTATTTTATCATTTTATTTTATTAATTTCATGAATTTTAAATGCTATGATATTATTTGAATAAAGAAACTTATAAATATATCTACCTATTATGTTCTTTTTGTATATGAAATGTTTATACATAGGTATGTACATCACTCATCGCTTTCTTCTTCAAGAAGTCGAATGGTAAATCATAGTTAACCTAAATTGTTTTTCGGGTTATTCATAAAACAACAGTTTTAATATTTAGCAATAACATTTTATTTGTCTTTTTTTACTACACAAGCAAATATTTCTTACAGAATCTTTTATTTATCTATATTTTTCTCATTTTTATTAATATTGTATTAAAACACTTGCAGTACGTACTACTAAATAATCTGTACTAATATTAAAATCGTGACTGACGGCAATTACCGTCACTAAACCGCTGGCGATGATGTCCCCGTGACCACACACGAGTACCACTCGCCTGATGTAGCGGAACTAAGCACTTTGCCCAAAATACTCACAGATGCATTACTTTGATGAACATATTTTTTTATTTAACATTAACATTTGGGCATGCTTGGAACAAATCTATTCATACTATCTACAACTTGTCCGATTGTAAAGTGGTGAGTGAACCTAGCGACTGAGCCGGGGTCGTGAGTTCGATTTCCATCAAGATAATTTTTTTTTGTGGTGACCGTAAGTATTTATTATGTATGGGTTTAAAATATCTAAAATTTTTCTTTCTGAATTGAATTTCTGTCTATACTAGACCGATACGAGCATTATTAACGATGTAATAGCAAGTCACCAACAATGGGTTAGCAGGCTAAACTACTCCGCTCGGTATCTTGCACCTATCACCCTGCGCAGTTCACCCCATGAACAAATATCATTAACACGGAATACATATCATATAATAAATTCATCATATATGATGGAATTCATATCGTGATTATCACTCTGTATAATCAGTAACTTAACAGTATGAGAAATAAACCAGGACAATTAGGTGGTTATATTGCATCTATATACTATGCAACTCAGTCCGTACTGAGTTGCATACTTACATACATACATCCGTATGTATGTAAGTTTATATATGTATAGATACTGTTAACATACGTTAATCATACAGGTAGGTAGTGTGGGCGCGTTTTACTCACAAAAGCCTTGCAACCATGTACATAAATTATTTATTCATTTGATACGTTCGTTTGTGGGATCAGGAAAGAACGGGAGCCAATTACAATGTTATATCTGTATAAAACGGAATGATTATTTCTTACCTGTATAATATAAAACGAAGAAAAAGTCACGGAAAACGTAAAACAAATAAACATCACGACAAGATTAGTTTGCCCGTAACAAACAATTTTATAGAAGGAAACTGCAATACAACCGGCGATACACGGCCCGTGTAACAAGATTTCGTGGATCCCCAACTCCCAAACCAATCTCTATACTGTTCGAAGGAATTCCCGCTGGCCTAGCGGATATCGAGGCGAAGTAACCGGGAAAGAATTTTAAAGGAATGCTTTCTGTTTTAAACAGAGAATATGATTACAACGCAATGTTGTACAACATATGATTACAACACTACACAACGGCTTTGTGTTTTCACTGCTGACACTGCAGTTGATACTGGTGTCGTTGTGTGAAAAAATTAAAGAGTATCAAGATCATTACCTTTTAAATGTTTAACTATTAGATTATTTAACTTTTGAACCATTTAACTATTTAACTATTGGACTATTTATTTAACTACTGGACAAACTAATTGTGGATTGGCCGACTTCAAATACTTTCGACATAACGCAGACAACATTGAAGTATGTATCTTTTTCGTTCGCCGTTACAAACAGCTTAATACATTATATAATTGTATCATAAAAACAAAAACGACTTTATGAAGGCCAGGGTTTTAAACAGGAACTTTTCAGGATTCCACTTTAAGGAGCGGTTTGGACTGTAGTCTTTAAAGCTTTTAAGTAGACCTTCGACGGAAAAATTGGGCGATTCCGATAGGGTATTTTAATGGGAATATGTTATATTATGAATTATTTTGAAAAATGGTCAACTATTAGTTTAGGACTGCAAGATTAATGCGAAATTAAAAGCAGACACACATTTTAAGATTAAAATGTTCGGTACGGCGTTTTTTGCGAAGTATGTAGGTATCAGCATGAAAATACTGAAAAATGTCCTTTCTGCAAAATAAGCGGAAACTACTGGAGATTGATGGACATTTTAATTAATGAACGTTTTAGTGAAATTCCCGCCTTCTTTCTCATTTTCAATTTCGATCATCCAAATTGTGTCTGAAGACTTGATGAAAATTGGCGTTGTATACTGCTCAGCTAATTTAGCCCTTCTAAGGTCATCAAACACTAAACGCTAAGTCAGTTACTTTAGTGGTGTCGTTATCGACATTTCCGCTGGAGTATTACCAATTCTTGGTTATGCGACGATTAGGAAACTTTGATTTCCAGGGTGTCCATGAATTTGATTCTTGATTTTTTTTATCTAACCTTGATAATAATCGATGCATCTCTTTAAGATTGGTAGTATCTTTATTAGCAGTAATCGGAAGGCTGGCGTCATCTGGGTTATCAAAACGGTCGTTTTTGTACAATTGTTTCTATATATTAATATTTGATGTCAATAATATCAACATTAGAATACATATTTTGCAATACCTACCTACTTTCTACTATCGCCGTAATGGACCTTACGTGACGACGTAATAATGATAATGCCATCTGGCGTCACTAAGATTTTAATTATTTTGTGGAATTGCAAAGTAACTCCATTTTCAGCCAGTTTTGTCTTTGATCTTAACAGGTGGTTTATAATGGTTGATAGCCCAAATGTACTTCTGATACATCTTGGCAAGTCGGTACTAGAAATCAGTTTCTAAATTCCAAAGAGGCCTGAAACGCTGATGAGAATTGCCATAGAAAGTGAAATTGAGTATCGAAGATGACACAAAGATAAAATAATTTCTGTGCTATCTCTAATCTAATTTTTTTAAGTACACCACTTAAGCAATTAAATGTCACTATTAGCACGAACGAATTAAGTTTTATTTTTTTATTACTTCACCTACCTTTTTTATTTTATCTTTAGAATCTCCAATATGCATTATAGGATTGAATACAAAAGTCGAAAATTTCAGTACAAAACTGAGATAAGTTAAGAAAAGTTAACGGGTATGTTTGGAGTCTAAATGTAAGCAACGTTTTTCTCTCATCACTCCCGCTTTATTGCACCTTTACATTTAACCCATCAAGTAAACCTACCAATTAATATATGACGAGCTCAAACACTTCAAATCCAAATTAAATGTTCGTGAAGTTTACGATCAGTGAGTGTGCTTGAACTCCAACTTATGTAATACAGCATGCGCGGAGCAGCTCCCAGGTCGTTTGCTATGATAACCGTGAGAGAGAAGTTCTCAAGTGAAGTTCTTATTGATGTGAAGTAAAACGGTTTATAGCATACAATGAAAGGAACTCGGCATAATTTGTAGCCGCGCTTGTGGAACACAATTGTGATCGAGGTAGTAATATAAATGGAGTTTCATATAGAGAACGTAATGTTCATAATGAACTGGGAAATTTCTAACGTAATCGTTAGCTTATTGCTGTTTGAAAGAAGTATGAAAAGGAATCGTTTTTATAGTCGATAGTAGTGAAGTCAGCTCTAAACATGGATGTAAAATACTATATTTTAAAACCATCGAACCTATATATCAAATCGAGAAAGTCTTGATCGTGGGAATGTGGTACACTCCTTTCTTTAATCCTTGGGGAAGAAACAGGCTTTATATTTGAAGGTAGCTTATACTGAAAATTAAGGCAGCTGTTGATTATAAATATTGGTGAGGTGGCGCTATTTTCCGACTTCTTTGTTATTTATTTGCAAAATTTTTGCCTTGAATAGTTTTGAAAAAAAAAAATTACGTTTTCAAAACGAAATTCTAAGTTGGTAATTACAGTAAAATAATTGATAAATATGCAATAGCGATGAATGGAACGTTCTTATATAACTAACTATACTCCATCAAATGTTTCTTGTATTAAAACTGTTTCTTGTATTAAGACTTGCACGGAGATTTTTGCATGAGCAACATAAACCACTCTAGAGCCAACTCTCCATATATGTATACCCATGATTGCATTTTTAATTGTATTTATTGAGACAAAATAACCCCAATAATTTGACATCATATAATTATTATTCACAATATCAACCGCGTTTATGGATCGTACGCAACGAGAAACCTTTCACTATCACTGCGTTTGTAGAATGACCAAGTATTTTGTACATTTGAATACAAGTCCTTATCAATATGTATGTATATATGAAACGTTTTTAAGTGAATATACTCATGTATAAAATTAGCAAGATGTTATTGTAAAATGAGGGTAGCTTAAGAAAATAGTATCTATTATTAAGCTTAATAGCAGCTATCTTAGTTAAAAGAAGGTAGCATGATCAAGCTTTTTAAAGATATTATTATCATCATTTCTGTCCAGATCATTTAGAATGTTGGCAGATAGCATTCAGTGCCAAATATGTATAATTATCCATTAATGATTCGTATATCCTTACAGACAGTTATCCTTACCGACTTACCATTCAGTCATTCACCACCCTCTTCATACAGCTTTTTTGTATCATTCAATGAAAAAATTGAATATTTAGTAGAAAAACTGTTGAACAACATCTTTTTATTTTCTTTGATGCGATCCAAAATGTGTTTAGCAAAAGTAATTTGTCCACTCTTTAGAATATTATGGGAATGTGACGTTTGAATTGGCAATTAACACGCCTGGTCGCTCTACGGATTGTATCAGTTTGAATATCCCGCAACGCAACAAATCGAATGTCCTAGATCTATCATAGATACGTCAAGATATAGTCATACATGCGATATGTATACGAACGTTGAAAGTTTTGGCAGCACGCTTTTCGTAATCATACTAATAACTTTACTGTCTGTTCCGCTCTGTGTTCTAAGTCAAATTATTCCTTCGTATGATCAAATAATATTAATTTGAAAGTTTTTTTATTTTTCATATGCTTCATCATGATTCATTGATTATGATTCATTCATTCATGACGTATACTACATAAGTGTTTTAATGTCTGCAAATAAAACTAGAAAAAACGTTTTTGTCCTTGTAACTGGAGTATATCCATCAAAGTGATATGGTCGTGGTCAAAGATTCGCTTTCTTGGAACGTACAATGGGCCTAGATGTCTATCGGGTTTCCTTTTCGTGTCAAATGAATTACACATTCTTCGTTCTATCTAACATGGATACAGCAAGGGAATTTCTTTCCTGATTTTTTTGTTATTAAGGCAATTCAAGTGGTCTTTTCATTATGATCTTATTCTTTTCTTCATTAGAATCTTTGAAGAAATTTTATTTTGAACTTAAATATTTGCCGTTTTATTGATACCATAATATTATTAAAGACGGCAAAAATAAAAACTTTTCTTTACGAATTCATTGAATATTTTGTTGAAAGGAAAGGAAAATCTTCATTATAAATTACCAGTTTAATATCAATGGTATCGGTACATGGTACCGTTAAAAAAGTTTTTATAATGTTATTGAACATAAGTCACTATTGAAATGTTTACTGACAACTCATTGTTGCTAACAAAAGCATATGATAATTTCGCAATTTGTGTCAGATCTTACCTAACAAATGTTTAATAAAGTTTTAAAACCTGTATAACGGCGGTGTAGCAACACCATAAGAAAGAAACCATTAGAGAGTGACATAAAAAAACACATCGAACAATAATCGACCGATGAATGTTAAAACGGCAATATATTAGACTTTTAGTGTCGACAAACTGCAAATTGGAAAGTAGATTAAAAAATGCAAATCTGTGTTAATTGAATTATACCGGCGTCTTAGTAAAAAGTGTCTGTTATCGTGGGAACGTAGCCTCTTGTCTATTTGGATGTGGTGCTTCGAGTGTCTTCAACCAGATGTTAGTGCATTGCTATAATAAGCCCCGTTGTTTCATTCGAGTATGGCTTGCTTATCTCGTCTTGGCTTCGGGTTAGAGTTAATAGTTTAATTGACATGTGTGGTTTTCATATTTATCTCGATGGGATGATTTATGTATTTTAAAAGGTGTGAAAAATTTTCTATAAATAAATCCTTGACGTTCTGATATGTAAATCTTTTATCCTAGATTTTAATTCTAGATTTTACATCAAGCTTTTCTAAAAAGACTGTCTAATACAAACGCTGAAATATAAATAATTCAAACATAAAAGACATAATAAGTTATGTGCATACACCCATCAAATAAATAGATATTTTTTTCCAACAAACAAAATATCTCCCAAGCTTTAGTACAAACTATTGAAAGATCAATAACGAAATTGTAACAGAGGCCATAAAACGTCTCTTAGTATAAAATATGACATATTTTTACATATATCATTACATCGCTACCGTTAATAAATAGGTATAGCCGGTAGCAATGTTCGATTCAATAGAATTACGTTATATTCAATTTTGAAATCGATACTTTCCTCTTTGCTTTTGAATCGTACCTATAACATGTAATAGCACTTTCTATGTTTAAAGAAAGAAAAATAAACTTGTTTACATTCAAAGAATGGCTTAAATTGTGATTGACAGAGACATATATCGATACTTTATATTACAAAAGTTATAGTACAAGTTTTATTGCAAAAAAGCATCTGTTATTTCAAATAAAAAGAATGTATTTTGAAATAAAAGTTGTTTTTTTTTGTTTTTAAACTAATGGTTGGTTTATGGTATGTCTCGATATACACTTTGAAGATAAAAATAAAAGAATAAAACAACATCGTGTATTTGAACAATGACGCTAGATCAAAGATTTCACAGAGACAATCCGGTCAAACCATACATATTCGTATGTGTATGAAGTATGCAAGTGTGTCCCATTTGATTACTGAGCTACATTGCTACATGAAAATTAGGGTAAAACTAAGTTATTATAATACTTGTAATTCACGATAATATAGAAAATAATCGACCCATCTTATCATTCCTCTGTTAGAATATGGGTCTACTCTAAGATTGAGGGAGTTAAGGCCATAGTGTGTGGCAAAGTGCGGCTTGAAAGTAAATTGATTTTGCCTATTACCTACCTTTGTGCAATGTTCTGTACTTAACATCTTTGTTTACTAGACCATCGACTATAATAACTTTTTGTTCATAAACATTATTCTATATCATCGGCTAAAATTAAATAAAACACTTTTTTCCATAACAATGTTCTTATACTTACATATTATATAAACGTAATATATAAACTTTTTAGTTCTATGGTTCTTCGGAATATTTGGATGTATTTAGCGAGCCTAGCTGCAACTGGTTGTCCAACTTTCGGCTGTCTGCCACATTACACTTGCGGAGCAAGTTGAACTAGTTTAAACTTGTCTCGTATAAAATGAGACCGACTTTAAATAAGGTCCATTTCGTTCTCGAAAATAGTAGTGTATCTCGTATAAATAAAACTATTAACATTTTTAACAGGAAACAATATAAAATGTTATTAATATTAACACAAAAACAGAGTTATATGCGTTCACTTGGACTAAAGTTTATTATTTAATCCATTTTGGAGCTGAAAAGATGATTGTTCTCAATTACATGAACTGCTTACATGCACTAACATATACATATATGTGTAGGTAGATGTACATATACGGAAGGACAAATACCCAAATCTATTGTTTAAATGTATATTATAAAGAGACGGTAGCTTTTAGTATACACATTATTTTGCAAATAATACTCTAAATTTTGGCACACATACATATATTATTCATTAATAAAATATATGAATACTCTGTCGCACTAGGGATAATATATTATGATAGACGCAAGGATTTTTAATAAACAAATAAATAAATTCTTATTTATCACACGACTTCCTTTACGGGATTTAAATAGCGCTACTTACTTGAGAGTAACTCGATTAAAAAAAAAATTACCCGTGGAGTTACCTTTAAATCGCTAATCAGCAAACTGATAAAGTTAACATGAATTTGACCACGGACATAAAACATGTTTAATTAAAATTCCGTTCGTAAACCAGAGTCCCCTAAAACAAACAGAGAAGAGTCAGTTATTTCGAAAATTCCTCAGTAGTTGTCGTAGAAACGTTGGTCGCGACGAGAGGAATGCCTTAATGAAATTAATTGGTTGGCGATTTTGGAAGGCAAATAAAAATATTCAGATATTCCCGACGCTAATGAGAATCTATTGCTCCTGTTGTTGATATAAATAATCGAGCGATTCACGACCGGCAAAGTTTTTGCCGCGGCACGAAGGAACATGTAAATGAGTCAACGATCACGAATCATCAATTGACTTTATGATAATTGAAAGGAAATCAGATTAGTTTGTGTAATTCTCGAAGAAGGCCTGTAGTAAGTACGCCGACCTTTAAGGATGTGGTAGATAATAACATTGTAAGTATGAATGCCTCTTCTTTTGACTGAACCATCTGCAGTCATAAGAAATATATCGATATTCGAGGCTGCGTCTGTAGGCCAAATACGGTGCATTGTATGACGAATACTCGGTACACGGTCCAAAACGAACAAAGAAAATTGTTTCCCACCTTGAGGAACAATACCATAATTGAAGCAAAGGTGGTCCGTACATGTTTCTTACGGCTATAAATTTGAGGTATTAAATATATGAACAAGGGTCGCGCCACATTTCTACAGGAACAATTAATTACGTGAGCCGCTCTCTTGCCGGTTTCTCGCGAGTGCAATTAAAAATTTTCGCATCGTATTTCGGCCATGAGCAATCCCTGTATTAAGGGCAATTGAGCTGATGAGCACAATTGGATACAGTCAATTAGTTAAGACGTCTCACATGAGACATGTCGTAAGTCTCGCTACTATCCGCCCGGGAATTTGTGTCATTCTGTGTGAATGTAATCCTTTCCATTCGTTATTGTCCTTAATAAAACGTGATACTTATGACGAAAGAGACGACGATTTATTTTTTTCAACAACAGATATAAAATATGAATATGGTATTAGCATGTTCGATGCTACATAGGCTTCTATTGGTCTGTAGTATGCATGTGTTTTAAATATGGCATAAGAATAAAAAATAACGAATATCTTTAGAGTTTTTATAATGATAAGGTTTTCAATAGTAGCCAACATAAAAAACCAGAACTATCGTATTTTAAAATCGAATTGAGTACCAACAGCTATATGCATTAAACATTTTCCTGGGTCATCGTCTAATTGTCAAAGAGCGTACACCCTCTAAAGCTTCAATTTGATAAAATAATCCAACGCAGGTCCTGACAGTGAGCGTCGAATTTGATTGATTACAGTGAAATTGTAAATTTATCTTTGCAGCAACTGAAGTGTAAATATCTGGAAACGCAATATCTGTTCAAATCCATTTATTGTTGTGTATTGTGGGATTTTAGGCCTTATTTAACCCCACTTAGCCTAATTAACAGAGTGGTCGATTTCTTTCATTTCAGAAAGCCACCCATATTTTCACTGCAGTACAGATCGAAGGATTGAAAGATTAGGAGATTCAAAGATTGAGCTCTCATTTAGCATAAAATTCCCTTCTGTGAAGGCTTCCATATTAAGATTAAGATATTCATCTTGAGGTATTTCTAAGATTTCTGCCGCCATGCACTATATAAGGTTAGCTTTTATCATGGCCGGTCATCGGTTAGCGTAGCTTTGGTCAGACGTTGCTGAATATGGTATTAAATGCTTCTGGTTTCAAATTGCATATAACATATTCAGAATATTTTTGAGTTATTTAAAATTTTTGGAGATAACTCGTCATCTTGAATACAATATAAATCTTTATTATTCCGTTATTTTAATATTACCTGATCATAACCTGTTAAGTTACTTTTAAGTTCCTTTAACATATGTATGTAAATAAAAAAATATTTAGGGAAGCCATCAACCTTTGGTTCCGTCGTGGTGACCGTTTTGGGATAATCGATTATAATTTTAAGTCGCACTCATTCTATAAGAATCTTAAAGATTATAAGTCTTTGTGAAATACGCTAAAAATTATAGAAATAAAATAAATCGATGAAATGCAAAGAAACAAAGAAAAGTGACTGTTCGAGTAAAAAGTATACTTATTTTATGTATATTATATATCTCTAAAGTCTAATATTATTACATATCCGAAGCCAAAATAAACATCTTCCAGTAGAATTAGAGTAGGTAGAAAAGAAGGCAGTGCTCGATAGAAAGTTCTAATAATTTAGGCTTAAAATTCTAATATCGTTTCCATTATACTTATATATAGTCTTTTATGGGGGGATATATTAAAGAAATTTGTTACCATATCTATTTAGATGTAAATTCTTCTACATCAAATCTCATCACGGTATGTGTATTCGACATCTAATATGGATTTACGAGCGATAAACATATAGAAATGGTAGTTCACGACAGGACTTATAGATTCGTTGGGCGTCCATTTTTAGATTATGTCTCATTGCTAACCAATAGCGAGTAGGAAGATTTCAGCGATAACATTCTTGTTATACCTCTGCATATAACGATAATCATTTGCGAGTATTGTTTCGTTTTTATCGGATCCATTGTCCTAAAACTTACCAGTGTTGTTCAATGTATTTGGTAAAATGCAGTTGTTTAGGATACCTATATTACGTGTTTTGTACTCATTTAAAAAGACCGTTTTAATATCGGAAACAATTACTATTAATAAACATTTTTCTTGAAATGCTAATTTAAATTAATATTATCCAAAATAATATCCATACAAGGAAAGAAATTGCTAATTTTATTACTTTTATTGTTAACACCAATTCTAGGTATCAAAATACAAAAGCATTTTGTTTAACCTTTATATTCCAATGGTTAGTAATAATGTTTGTTGAGTCATAACTTAGCGAGTAGGTATGTGATAATGAGTTCCCAATTAAAACAAATAGATTTATGATAGCCGCAAGTATTTTACTATATCTGAGTTAAAAAGTACTTAATAAAAAAAGCACTACCTGTTTCAGTACCACAGCACATATTCTGTGTAGTTTTACTGTAGATGACCATATGTGTTCTATACATTGTGTAATATATATTTGGAGTCGTTCGCTTCTCGCTCACGGTGTGACATATATATTTGGATTTGACCGAAGTGTTTCGTTGGACTGTCATTTCCGTTGTTATAAAGTTTACACCTTCGTATATAGTGTGTGGACATCATTGAGAGGTTTTTATTGCTAATAGACGCTTAGGCCTTGTGCACAATGGTGGAAAAATCTTAAAGGATTAATATAATAGTAGGTACTGTATTTTACTGTTATTAGTATGTGTATCGTCACGCCAAGTTTTTTTACAGTGTTGAAAACGAGCAGCTAACCCCAAATATCTCCGTCTTTTATCTGAACTACTGTAAATTAATGACGTTTCTATATTGTCTAGGATATTTCATTTAAAACCCTTAAAATCTTTTAAAAAGGTGAAACTTTTTTAAACCCTTGAACATTGATTCCACCCAATCGTTAAATGAATTATTATTTTAACTTAAATAATTATGTTGTATATATTAAACATCTGATAAACACAACTGTGTTTATTGTATACATATATACGTACATACTTACATATTATATTAAATACCTCTTAATTACATAACATTTTGATAATAAAATAACTGCAGAGTACAATAACCTAATGAATATGCCCTAATGCTAGAACAAATATCGATTGTAATATATACATATATTCACAGCGTGAAGAACTTTCACACTGAGAGTAAAGAGAATAACCGCTTTGAGAAACCAATTAGACATTATGATCGTTTGTAATGAAATGACTATTTTATATTCATTTTATAATGGTCCGTGTAATTTTATTATAAATTCGAGAAAATTAACATGAAAATAGTTTTTATATTTTGCACATTTATGTGGAATGGAAGAGCGTTTTATTTTGTTATGCAAATTTATATTTCAGATTTTAATAAAATACTGGGTATATATATAGCTTTTAAAATATCAAAACTGTTGGTTAGGTATCCGTGGTAACAAAAATATATATATTATTAGATTCAAACGAATGTAAGGTAATCTAATATGTAAAATTTTCTATGTGGAATTGTTTAGAGATTATAAATGTAAGTAAAAAGTTATGTCGTTTTATGGAAAATAAACTGAACACTTCGGTAGACAATGTGTAGTAAGAAAACTGTTTTAGGCAATAATCTAACCTGCGATCTGAAAGTATTATAAACCATACTTAAAAAGTAATAAACAACCATAATTAAATAAAATATATTATTCTAAGTATTGCTCTGTTTACAAAACAGTCATGGACATCTTATGGTGCGTCTATAGAATGATTTACGTCCGTTTCTATCATTCCTCGCAGGTCATGTAAGTCTGATAACCGCTGGCAGCTGCTCGGACTAGTTCGCGGTGTTCGCTTATCAACGGGCGATCGGGCCCAACGCGGAAACGGGGCCTTGTTATCTCTTTGACAAGCTTACGCGAATATTGATTGTGTTGCTGTGAACGGTTATCACCGGTTTGACGGCGATTTATGTATTGTAAATTTGTTTTGTAACGGAAACTTTTTGGATTTGAACGGAACTTGCATGAAAAATGATAAAATCACGGCACAAAATAATATCATTTTATCAATATGTTGCATTTTGCAAACGGGCCTACCTGCTGTTTGTATTTTCATAAAATTGGTAACTTGTAATACTTTTCATGGAAATTGTATTCTAATATTATAAAAGCAAATATTATATTGACGTAATATATAGCAAAAAGTTCTAGGATTAGTAACAAATATAATTATTATACATTGTGTTGTAAGTGTATCCTTCGCTAGAAAGAGGGCGACGATGGAGTTTTGAAACACGTTAGACGTAACAGAATGAAAAAAATATTTTATGTGCGGCTATGGTTTTAGTGTGTAAGAACTCGATACAACCCGATCTCTCCCCTAAGAAGCCAGTTATCTCTCAACAATAAGCAGGTAAAAATGGGGTTCATAAAAGATAAACTCTCCGATCTGAGAACGCCAGGTGTACGTAGGTCAATGAATAAAGATTTTTGACTCTCTTTGATAGAATAAGTATTTAGTTTCAACTGTAGTTTTATCATTATAATTGTGGAAATTTAATACTCAGCTTAGTGTCGTTGTAGATATTACTGAATTGCTTTATTTGAAAGATTTTTATAATTTGCAATTAAAGCCGTGTCGCTACATAGTCTTTTGATCATTATCGAAATATACATTTTTTATGTTAAAAGTATCATAAGTTGTAATAAGTTTTGTTAAAATTTAATAATTAGTGTCTGCGCAAACTTATACATTTTTCTACATATACCCTAGCGAGTATTACTAGTTGATACTAGATCATATTTAATTAAGTTTATTATGATTTTTAATTTCATTTTCATTTCATATATTTTAATTGTTGAAATGATACGATAATTATTATTTAAACCAGGTCACCATAAATTAATTCTACCGTTATACGACAAATTAATTTAATTTAAGTATTAATATGACAATGTGGTATAGTTAGGAGTTATTAATTAAAATTACTTGACCGAGATTTATTTAAATGTAGCAAGCAAATAAATCAAAATGTAATTATTTTTACATAGTAATATGTGACGGTATAATATGTATTGATATTATGTAATAACAATATTTATGTATAATAATAAAAAAATCCATTAAAGTTCTTTAACTTATCTAACAAAATACAGCTCTGTACATACAATGTTAAACGTTAATCCGTCAAAAATTACCAATTTCACGTACGTGTTTGCTGATCTGATACTGTCAATAGCGGCTGTCCAGCTCCGGGCGGCTGCTATCGGTCATCGACCCTGTTTAAAGGAATGAGAAGCATTAAGATTGTTCCTTAGATCTGTCGGAGAAACGTGATTGTGGTTGCGTTGCTAATGTCGCTTTACATTACAACGCAGCGAGATTTTGCAATTTGATGTTAGAGCCAGATGTAATGCTGAGGCGTGGCTGTTACACATAATTTGTAATGTTGTACCTCGTTGTAAGCGGACACCGCTGGGCTTTGATCTAGTTAATGTCACTCAGAAAGACAGACATACCTTTAGTTTCATACTAAGACATCCATATAATTTATCATTCAAGGAATTAGGACAATAATGTGTCTATTTTACTAATGAACTGTAAGGTTAATCTTACAACATTAATGACAAAGTTAGAATACTTGAATTTTTTGAGTACAAATATATTTCAAAACGGAAAACAACAGTGAAACTATTTTTTGTAACTCTTTCTTCTTCTTTGCACCATATTTTTAGCGCTATTGCTTGCTAATTAAATGATATAAATGGTCTAGACTTTATATTGTAAGTGGTATATGCTTCATATCTGCCTACGTCTTGATGAATGAACTGGGAAATTAATGAAACGTTTATCGGTTTTAGCGTAATTCATTATTTCAAGTTAATTCTATTTAGCTGTAATCCTTTAACATTTTATTAGCAAGCATAACTGTCTTTCCATCACGAGAGACCCGGAGCATACTCCACCTGCCATATTGTTTCAGTGAGGATTGACAGAAATCTACTTCGTAGTGAGCAGTTTATCAAATATTTTTAAGTCGCCTCTAAAGCTTCCGATGAGGTTTATGGATTGTGTTCTGATATCGTACAAGGTTACTTAGAAGTAATGAAACTTGCCGTGTACTATATATCATTTGTCACAAATTTTATTTGTTCAAATACCTTGAGTCATTTAACACATACGAGTACATCTGTTGGCCTGTTTATTACAAGGACACCGAGTGTGAAGCAGGGGCCCTCTATACGCGTGTATTGAGTATAATTTAGGCAGATGCCGAAGCGAATATATTTTTTTATCGCGATAAGCCACCGAGATTCCTAACACATGTGTTTATTTGCGTTAATTGGTGGCCGCTCTTCGGGCTCGTTTCTCCGAAACCTCTGATTGCTGTGATAAACGTCCGTTGTTAATACTTACAGCGATTGTTCCAAAGATGTCTGTTCGTCTTCAGTGGCAGTTTTTATGTTATTATTTTATATTTATATTGAATACTAAAATGCGCCTGTGAATTTGCCCGCGTATCCGTAGATAAAAACATGAAACGTGGGAGTGTATTACTCTCCACTGCTTACCCCTTCGGGGACTACAGAGGTGATGTTACGTTTACGTTTACCTACAGATATTTCGCAATCTTGCGGAATTCGCGAGCTTAATGTTTTCTTACATAACAAAGGTACCTGAATCCACTGTTCCTTTTTATGTAAAGACGAGTTTCTAAGCAAATTATGTCTACAAATTGCCCTTCTGAATTAAAATTTTTTATCGAGAACTTGAAAACAAACGATTATATATGAAGATGCACATTTTTTATGCACAGTACAAATTACATACTAACAAAATATGTGTACACAACATTATGTTCTCGTCTCATTTTTCCCATTATGAGTGAAATTTTCAAGAATCTGCTCTTAGTTGATGCTGATGGCATAAATGAAATCCACTGTCCATATTTCACTTTTCCAATTTCAGTAATTTAATCTCTGTCATGACGAATTAGTTAATAATACATACAATACTTGTAAAGAAGGGTTCCACTTGGTCGTTTTAGGTTGAAACGAATTAAATGTTGCCATCAATGGAGGTTCGACGCTCCTTAGACTTATTTGGAGAATCGGGTTGTGCCTCAATTCGTCGTGTTAGTTAGGTACAGAGTGAGTCAATATCTCGGCTCGAGAATCCTTCAATACGCTTTCTTGAGTGGAATCACGTCTTAACGTCTCTTGAATTCGTTCACTTCTGAACGAGTAATTATTTATATTGATCTCATCTAGCAAGCTAATGCCTTATATTGTAAGTAGTTTAGCTTTTGTTTCTTAATATATTATTTCCACATTATTGTATTAAATTATTTTATCGAACTGGTTATTTCCATTCGGCGTCTCTTCATAAGTTATGTTCACACTTAAAGATTAAAAACTCGTATTTACTTTGAGTAGATTGATTAAATCTCAATAAAATGTGAATATTACTTCTAAGTATCTTGTTTTTTTTTCTCCACGTAGTCTGTATTAATTAATTATTTTTCCTTTTTGTATAAATAATTGTTTTCTTCCTAACTCTTTTCCATCACATTTTTAGATACAAATAATAAATGAGTTATACTGAGATGCATTAAACATGTTACGCTGGTATTAACCATGAATTTAACTAATAACGGACCGATCTCCCAAAACCTAAAGTGTTCCTTAAGAATAAAGGAAAAAAAACGAAAAAACACCGACAAATTCGTAACCTATAAATCGTATATAAAACCTTGATCTCTATTGACCAACGTTTCCACTGCATTGGAATTAGTAACAGGTCGTTGGAGTAATTTAACATTGGATTCCAATGTCTTCCAATATGTGGCATGAATAGGCGATGATATGCATATTGGTAGGTACATATGTAAATATGCTTGCAATACCAGACTTTTTTTAGTTAACATTGTAAATAACTAAGTAAACATTCAATACTAATAAATTGTCTGATTGCCTCGTTGGTCGAACGGTTGCAAACGCGATTGTTGATCGAGAGGTCCTGGGTTCGATTTCCAGTTCGGATACTATTAAATTTTTCTTACTTAGAATTTCTAGTTCGGAGTCTTGATTTTAGTCTGGTATATGCCAAGAAGCCCACCCCTTATGCCACGTGCTGACGTAAAAGGTGGAACATCTGAGTGTACACACTTCTCTGTTTAACCCCTGCAGGAAATGTGGGCGTGAAGATAATCAAATGCGTAACTTTGAGCCTGATCTCAATCATCATCATCATTAAACTGACGTAAACGTGTAAGTACTTAGAATGTCGTTAGTATTTGGTAACAAATTGATACAGCTCAGTCTTGGAATGAAAGCAGTGAAGAAAAATGGATATGATAATTTTTTTGGTCATTAGGTTCGGTTGAATTTCCTTAATGTCTCTCGCTTGAAGCCGACCGGGGGATGCAGAAACGCACAGTGAGAATAACATCTGGTATCGTTGAAATGCCAACTGAATTTTAATTTGAAATCGTGTAAGAGCTGAAACATTTTTGAAATGTTTCCTCTGTTGTATTTGTTGTTTAATGTATGCCGTTAGTTTGCCAAATATTAAAGTATCTAATTAAAAAACAGTGCATTTTTACGTTGAAAAGCCAATATTTGAAATGGTATGAAAGCCCAATACCTGCATCTTTTCTTAAATATATTTGTTAATAAAGATGTATAAAAGAAAATATTGAAGGTATTTTTAATAACAATTTTTTTTTTCAAGTTTGTACTCATCGACATTTTTAGCGGGCCTACTTCTAAAAGATTAGGTATTACGGACCGTGAGTGCCCAAATTTACATGTTTGGTCAATTCTTTTTGTTTTACGTCTAATTAGAAAATAGCTTGCACATGTTCAATTTTCAACTTTAAATTTTTCAATATATTCACGTTAATAAAGAATAATCTAGAAATATAGATTCGGACCTCGTACAGGTCCGAAACTAGTCGGACCATCCCGAAAAAAGTACGTGAGTTAACCCGGTAAATATATAATCATGTGTACATAAATACTCATGAAACATTTAATAGTAAGACAACAGGTGATGCTACGAATTTCTCAAATATGTATGTATGTACTCGTACGAATATATGTACAGAATGTGTATGTATTTACTGGCCTGTTAGTTATATGGTTAGTGGTTCTGACGGCCGAGTCGGAGATGGGTTCTATTCAAATCCAGGAAAAATATTTTTGTGATCATAACGAACATACGTGCTGTGCCTCGGCGTAAAATTATCCATAATATATGTATTTGGGTTGCTGTATTTGCGTCACGGTAATCTTACTCTGTATTCATATCGGTTTGACTTGAGATTACAGCTTACAGACTAGTCTATGTATCACATTTGAAATCGATAAAGATTTTTTTCAGTTAGTTTTGAAAGACGACCGGGATACAAAAGTTTTCACTAACATTGAAGGCCCTTTAGCAACCACCCCAATCCTCACTCGCCATGTTAAACATGACAACTTGTTGCCAAGGTCTTCCTTGAGGTCGCTGTCTCCGAACTCGTGGCCTTTATTCGAACCTTATCTTATCACTGTTACTTTTCTCTTTTTATTATTTCTATAGAGATCTCATCTATCACATCATTTTCATTGTCATCGCTCACATCGACTGTTGAAATCGGACTTATGTATCTGTTCAAAATCTGTGTTTAAACCTCTGTTCGTATAAAATATTTAGGTAAGTAATACATATGTCGATGGTTGGGACAATAAAATCGCTATATTTATTTCTACTGTGTAGCAGATTTTTTTTGTACTATTGTTGTTTTGGTCTAAATAATGTGGTTAGAGGTCCACGTGTCTGTTTATTTATTTAAAGTAAAATCAATATTTTATGTATTATATTATAACACCTTCTTAATTGTATTCCACAATAAAGCACATTTAATTATATATTGAACAACAACTAATTAAAAAAAAATGAAATAAATGTTGTGGCACCCGAAAAAAAGATTAGTCAAGTTGAACGATCGGGCAATACTAAACTTAAGCATGTTATATTTGTGTACTGATAAGGTTCACTTTGCATTTTAGCACAACACCCGTTCTAGGATTTATCCAGCCGATAACATCGCGAAGACGGCACTTAGTTCCCTTATCATAGCTATTTATCGCTTTGTTCGCGCTTCTTCACTACCAGCTAGGTACATATGTCTTTACAAATTCCTCGGATTGTGAAGGATTCCGTTATTTTTATATTCACCTAACATAGAACACGATTTTTAATATATCCGGTTGTATTTCACAGAAATGTATCAGATTTGTGACTAGCTAAACATCTAGAACAGGTTTACCTAATATGTTTCGAAGTAAAATTTTTTTGGTCAGAAATAAAACACTTTTTTTTATTTTCTTACACATCTTTTCGCGACAGTGGCTAGCTTTTGAGTACACTTTTTGAATTTTAGTTTTACTACGAAACAACAGCTTTTGTGATCCGAGTGTTAATCCGATGTTAGCACTCCGCCTCTTGCTCCATGCTTCGCATACATTGGCTGTTTTAAATTTTTGCGCAACCATGTAGCTAAAAGGGTTAACGCTGAATGATCATACGAAAAAATATAGGACACGGTGTAAAGTCGGTACTGGCGTTTCGGAGTACAGTGAAAACATATTATTATGTGCATTAAAATAATTATGTTGCATATTTTTGTATCATTATTTTCAATAAAACTGCAGTGTCCTGTAATTTTGGGTAGAAATAAAACTTAGAAACGATTGTCGGTAACACACGAGAATATTTTTTTATGTTAGTGATGGTTAGTAGGTATATTTCATTTGATGTTATGTTATATAGAAATATCTGTAATTTGCGGATCAATTGAAAACATACAATAAGGTTTTCCTTCATCGTTTTCCTCGATATAACTGTACGGGTACAATGAGCTGCATGATATAACATATTATCATGAATAAGATACATACAGTTTTTAGAGGAAATCAATTTTGGATTCGTGTTTTATTTGGAAGACACCAATGGAAGACCAAGAGTCTTCCAGTGGTGATTTCCAGGTACCTGGAATAGGTCCATCATCAGTAAACTTTTTTTTAGTGTTAATTTAATTTCACTTAAAGGATTTCAGCGGGTTTTAATCGATTTTATTTATAATATAAAGAGACTCGACTTCCAAATGTGACCTCTGTAGCACGAAGTAACTTTTGAAAATTTGCTGGTGGCGCACTCATTAGAAGGTGATTTCGTTGATGATTCAGCGGTATAGCCCTTCAATATTGGGCGGTGATGATAATGGTGATCAAAAATTTACGTTATGTAGCGATATCTTACGATAAGTTTCATTGTTGCTAAGGAGGGAGTAGTGATGAATTATTTCTATTATTATCTTAACTTTCATCCACCCCTTCAGCTGTGGGTTCCGTATGCGTGTAAATGTTAGTACAGTTAGTATAAAACAAGGAGTCTCTTCCTGCGTCTTGTTCACACGAGGGAACACGTGTCGGCTGTTCCCACCAATATAACGATATGCGGGCATATTCTCTCCGTAATTTACTAGGGCTGTCACTTTTAAAATATTTTTTTTCACATGATAAGGACTAAGCATTCAATAGCTATTGACTTTTTATCATGATATTGATATAAAAAAAATAATCCACATAAAACTGTCTTCAATATGGGAATGTTTTTCACTTATATGGCACAACCCTTTGGTAAGAATTAGTTTCCTCACCGTGCTGCCGTTACTGACTAATAGAATAAAATAACAAAAAACTAGAGGAAAAGATTTAATGGAATTCTATATTCAATTCGAAAACTTTTGAATGGTCTAAAAACAATTATGGAGTTCGGAACTATATAATTTCACTAAGTTAAACCGAGTCGGCCATTAAAGTTGGGGAAACATAACTCAAGTTTAATGGCTTCTCCATACCAGAATTCAGTAGCTATTTGTTAAAGTTATTTGTCGATTGTGTAAATCTACCAGGCTATTGTGTCCTCGGCGCAAGTTCGTCCCGCAGTCACTGAACTCGCACAGTAACATTACTGTCACTGGGAATACTGCGATCGAATTGTTTAGGATTTCCCCCGACCTTAGCAGTTTAAGACAGCTCATGTATAAAAGGCACCTAAGTATAAGCGCGGACTTTATATAGATACTGATATAGTTATAAAAACGCTGTTACAGAAGTACGTAATTATTATTATTTTTCTCTATAAGAACCTGCACCGCTGGTGCTGCAGTGCAAGGAGTCTTTGGAAGAATAAAAGATTATTGTGATGCATCTTCTATTGTTCGGAAACCTAAAGTCAAACCAGATTAGCTACTAAACATCGGGAAAATCGTTATTTCTGGTAATATTTTACTGAAGCATATCAAAAAGTTGGACTTAGTTACGATATTTAGTATAGTTTCTAATATTAAATTGACCTTTTTTAACTTGTAATTTAATTGACTGCTAAATATATTCACAATTTAGAGAGTAGGTACTCATAAATATTGACAAGAAAGCTAAATAACAGAAACGTACAAATACTATTTATCGATACAAATATTATATATCGATAAATATTTAAAGAAACACATACAGTTCTTAACTTCTTAAAAATGAAAAAAAGCAGTTTTATTAAAATTGGAAAAAGTATAATAATGCGACAACCCTAAAACGCGAACTTGCTTTAAATTGGTACATACATCGGATAGATTGCACTTCGAACAAAGGAAACAATGGTTTTGAGATGATCAATATGCTTAATAGCCAATGGAGGTTCTCTGTCTTATAGAACAAGGCCTGTGCCATCCATGAAACATCTTCTCTTATACAGGTATATTGTGATAGGTTTGAGTAGACCTCTTTTTCTAAGAAAAGAAAGAAATATGTATAATCAATTACTATATATGTACTTTTATAATGATTGACAAAAATCTACCAGTATCTGGTTTAGTCCGCCACCAATCAGGGTTAGAAGAAATAATTAGAGTGAAATTCAAGTCTTCGCCAGTTACGATGATGGAGTCGTGTTCAAAAGTAAAGTATCAATGTATTAGGAAATATATAAAAAATGGAGTTATTAAAATCACGTGCTAACTCCTCAATGATTTCTAATTTAGACAATCGTAGTGATAATATGCCTATTGTCATATAAAATATATGTGATAACGACTTGAAGTGGAGAAGACGGTGTTCTGGATATTCATACCAACCAAAAACTGCTACCAATAGGTGTACTAACCCAATAAAAAGCTTATACATTTTTGAAAAGACGATGACAATCTTGGCATTATAGATCGGTTAATATTAAATTATATCAAAAACACTTTCTATCCAGTGCATGAAACTCAATGGATAAGTTTTCTTAATAAATATGTTAAGGTTAAACGTAATTTAAATCCAATTAGACAATAGAATAGTAAAGTAGAAAAAACACACGTGAGTTAAGCCGGTATATACATATATAATCATGTGTATAAATATTCACGAAACATTTAATAGTAGAATAGTAAAATATGACGAATTTTTAATGTAATTTTGATACTTAACATCACTAGGTGGAATTACCCCGTTTGTTGGATCAGAGCCGAATTGTATAGGTATATTCAGCCGTGCAAAGCTATTCTAGAAAAAGAATCTTCTTAAAAGGATCACATATAAATCTATTCTCAGAAAAAACGTAGAAAAATGGACGATGGAACCGAAATTACATTTCGTACATATCGAGATCGCCGAACGTTCCCAAAGGACTGCAGCTCTTTGACTTGATACAAAAACGAGTTAAAGGTACGTAGGAGTGGAGACGGTAGCAGCTAAACTCAATTTATAGCCGCTATTTCGGTCAGAGTGGACGCTATCTATAGCGCTCGGGCAAGCAGAGCTCGTATGAATACATTCTAATTTTGATTTACTGCGATCAATACAAATTTATTGCCTACCAAGTGATGACAACGTATTATTCGATGTCAGCAGAATAGTTTGTTGATTGACAACAATTTTACAATCTTCCTTTGACAAAATCTTTCGTTGTAGTAATACAATGAATGATTAAAAAAAACATTAATGGTAAAACGAATCTCGATAAAGTTTAGTTTTTGAGTGGCATTTAAATGACAGTAAAAATTAACACAAGGCCCGGGTCAAATTAATTGGTTCCCAAATAGAAACATCAATGTCCAATTTAGTCTTAGATTGGGTATAAAGTAGTTTAAGGTAGATATAGGCTAGTGGACGGATGCAGTACCAAAACTCAATTTACGGCAGTTATATCGGCCAAAGCGAACATTATCTAGCGCGCTCGGACACCGGCGGCGCTCGTACGAATAAATTGGCAATTTGTGTTACCTATTTTTACAAAGTGGTTCTATTATCGTATCACGAAATTCTTAAAATTCGTAGTTGTGAGATTCTAATTTTAGAATTTAAAATGGGCATTAATAATAAAAAATACACATCTTAGAATATCTATCTTTACTGCCATTGGACTAGGTAGAACTAGTGTTATGATAAGTAAACGATTAATAAAGTACATATATACTCGTAAATATATACATTATACGTATATAAATATGTATATATTTATTACACCCAGACAGTGCTTGTGTTCATCACACGAATATTTGTCGTAGGTGTTGATTGAACCCACGACCCCTGGCTCAGCGGTAGGGTTCACTAACCACTAGACAAACGGGCTAGTTAATAAAATATAGATCGAATACTTACGTCGTATTATTGACTCATATCGTACTGTGTGTCCAAGATGTGTCATAATATTATCATTTCGTCGTCGAAACGAACAGAGCCGTTATTAACATGACTAAATACGAGACCGACGTTTCCATTAAGATGTAAAGAGATAACCTTTTACGTTTCTCTTCTGTCTGTGACTGGTTTTTGTGAAACAATTACGCCTTTGTAATCATTAATGCACCGACTAATGAATATTGATATTACGATCACATCGAATACAATAATAAAATGCTTTTTGTATTTTAAAAGCACGAATGCTGAACGGCATGTTATTGTAAATTTATCGAAATGTTACGATACATATCAATTTATTGATGCATTTGTATTACTAATTGATTAATAAAATTGTTTATTTAACATCAATGAAATATAAATTTGTTAAATGGCCAATATAATGTTTCTATTTCTTGTTATGGCAAGAACATTCGAGAACGTATATTTATCTTCTGACATTTAAATTGCAAAAAGATTTAGTTTTTACTTTTTTGCCAGGGAAATATAAAATACTTTCTCCTATTTTATTCGCTGTAATAATAGTCATACATGCATGTAAATAAAGTTTCTGCTCGTATGATATGCCATCAGTACAACTCTTATTAGCAGTAATTAGAAAGATGTAGAAATTTTATGAATTCTAACTAATGTTTCAAGATCCATGTACAACATCACACATAATACCTTGCCCAGATGACTAATTTTGTATGGTGTTTTGGCGGTATTTAAAAACACAAGGACAATATTATGGGATGTAGGTATATAGGAAACATTTAATCCCTGTTACTCGTATATATATATGTAGGTACTTTGTGTAATTGTACTTGTAATAAATTATGTGGCCATGAGAAAGGTGCAGTCTATACTGATTATCAAGCTAAATTTTTTCACCAATCAGTATTATAGACACTGAACATAAAAAAAGAATTATGATGAGTATTCATAGTTGTTTATTTCATTCACAAGAGACATAATACATTTTCGTAATAAGCTCACTTTGTTAATATTTTCATATTGCTGGCTGACTAACATTCTATGACAGGTATTACGATAGTTAACCTAATGAAAATATTAATTTTAAAAACAACAAATAATTTCATTTTTAAAAATCGAATCACCGTTTCTGAGTGGTAAGCAGATTTTAATAATTTGATTTTACTACTTCGCTTCCATATTTGAATATTAAATATAACTACGTACCTATAATATATGTGGATCGAGAATATCCTACATATTGAATATTACAAAAATGGTTAGGCTAACTTCCTTTACGCACCAAATCAATGGTGTACTTCAAGGTACATAGTAGTTGTCTATGTCCGCTACTGTTTCGAAAAGGCATAAATAACGGTCTAGCAAACTTAAACAATTTAAGTTCTGTTACTGTGTACAATACAATAAATTGGTCTCTGGGTGTGTCGATGAGGTAATTGCTGGCGATTGGAACAAGGTCGCTGTGATTATGCACGTAGAGCAAATGGGTGAAGTGCTCGACATGTTGCTATAAATAATAGAGATAATAATATGATTCATGTTAACCAAGCCTTTTATGAAAATAATTGCACTTATATTTGCGCAGTGCTACGCTGATTGGTGGTTTTTCCGTTAAATGTAACTTTGTTACAATCATAAAATGAAAAGGCATCACCACCATCATCAGTTCGTTTATATTCTCACTGTTGGACACGACCTTCCTGTTGGGACCAGGAAGTTCAATGTCATATTTTTCCTGCTAGCCAAATGTGTGTTGACAGATTTCAGAAGCCTTAGTGAAGATATAAGGATGCGAACCCAGGACCTTCGGAATGCGAAAACCATTAGGCTATCACTTCTATAAAAATGAAAAGTATCGCTCGGCTACCTGTTACATTTCCACGTCCAAGCGTTGAGCCGATTTTGTTGAAATTTGATACGAAGATAACTTGAAGCTTAGGGAAGGACACAGGCAATTTTAAATCTACTTTTAAAACAACCCCTCAACCGTTGAAATATGAGATGAAAGAACTTAAGAGGATTATTTGAGATTCCCCGTCAATAACGTCACGTTGAACGAGGACTTTTGAACAAGTTTAGTTTGTATATTGCATTATTCAATTTGGAAGAATAGATTTATATGTAATATCTGTAATATCACACAAATGAACATTTTGTTTCCACCTATTACGTGACATCAGTTGAAGGGTATTGGGATGCGACAGATGGCGCAGTTAAACCTTGCGACTTGAGTAATTTAAAACCGTCTCTGTGTCGTCCTTTTTGTGACCAGCCACACGTGATATATGAGTATATCGTCATTTTGGTACTTTTTTCCGGGTACAGATTTTATAGGAAATTTGTTTTGTCGGTAAACTTTTGTTTAGTTACAAATAATTGTAATTGTCCGATATAGCATCATGATATTTTAAAGCAGCCGTGAATGGATATATTTTTAGCCAGGTTTAGGTTCTGTGAAAAGGAGGTCTTGGAACGTATCCTGTATCTATACCCTGTAGGTATGTGTAAAATTGAGAGATAAAAACGCGTTTACTGTGGAATACATTTTTTATTTTATTGATGTTTTAACAAGAGCATCGATGATTGTTCCAACTAAGTGACAAAACTAATCTATTATTCTATTATTATGATATTATTTTAGGACAACATGTTGCGTATATCATGTGAAGAGAGGACGTAAATGGGCGAGTGCATTATGTTATGTTACAAGCTAAAACAAACGTTAGTAGATGCGACGGAGTATAAAATGTAGGAACGTGGGTATTGAGTTTCCTTAAAGCTTGAGTGGGGTATGGTTATATCAGGAACGATGTCCTGTTAAAACCACTCAACCGGGATCATCTCTGCCTTAGTAACTTAATATTACACATTTATTGTTAATTACGATACAATGTCGCGAGAAAAATAAACACAAGGTAGTATTTCATTTCCCTACATACATTTAAAACGAAAATTGACAATTAAAGTATTGGTAAACTCAAAATGTATATTAATGAATAAAATAATTCTGTTATTAACTTTATTAAAGTAACTGATGTTTACAAAATTATCACTAAGTTGATGATTTTGGATATGATAATAACATTTTTACATATTGCATACAGAGTAATTTTGTTTACATTCCTCTCACGTATCGTTCACTTCTCTTATGTCCCTTTTCTTGGAAACTTCCTGGTATCTATATATTATAAGATTCCTATTTACATACATTCGAGTATATCACGACCTTGGTAAGACATTCAATTTTGTGATGGAAATTGTTCCAACTTTCGTGTTCTATATATTGTTTATTATTGTACACATTACTTGTTTCTATTACTTTTAGTAATTCCAATTGAAAGAGTAAATATTATGAATTTTGATTTAATATATTGTATTATGAAATAAATGTACCTACACTATGCTATAATTGCTCGAACAAAGGCGTGATTGTATAGTACGAAAAAATCTAACATGATTTTTGATAAGCTCTTTTCTTTGACTAACTCTTTCGCAATTGTAAATCAATGACACTTAACACTTGAAATATTACATACATTCATATATGTATAAATCTCAAGTTTTCGCGCATAGGTTATAGTAATCTTATCAAAAGGCTCAATATCCTATACTGGCGTCCATTAATCAAATAGATCAAAAGGGAAAAATTATCCGCGACATTGCTTTCATAGGAAAGACAAAAGACGAAATCTACAGCCGCGGGGGAAAGACTTAATATATGATTTCCTGCTCGGAGTTACTGGCGGAGGAAAAAGTTTCATTTACGCCCCATTTCTCGCCATCCTGCCTCCCTTAGCAGACTGGTCCACGGACAAATAAATTAATATCCTTATTGTCTCCGTATTCCCATCAATCTTCCGACCATTAAGCGATTAGATAGCACATGTCTATTCAATATTGTAGATACCAGCGCCACCCACATTGGTCATCCGCGCGTTTACCAAATAATTCGAACTCTTAAAATCCTGATAACGATAAATTGGAGTCAAATTTGCTGCTTAGAGATTAGTCGGCGGCCGTATCGATCATTATGGCCGCTAACTATTCCCCGACTTTGAAGTTCCCATATTAATATTAATTAGTCTTTAGAGACCTCATCGAAATTCGGAACACGTCTTGTTGATTTTCAAAGAACTATATAATATATTCTGTAGTTCCATTGGAAAAACTCGAATACTGCGAAGTAAAAATTATAATGTACAAAATTATTAAATATCAAATATAAGTAGGTATAATAAAGTAAGTATAATGAAAAATAATTATACATTATTCGAGAAATAAAAAAATGGATATTGTGTGAGGGAGCACAGCTATGCAATAACTTGCTAAATCATTATCAAAAAGTGTAATTAATTGTACATAGGTACATATGTACGAAAACAAACTAAAACAGTTTTTATGTACTTTGCAAGTTGTGAGCAATTCATCAAAGTTCTGAGACTGGAATTTTCTAAGTAATATTTTTTCGTTTTCGTTCCTCATTAGAAACAAAACTATATTTCGTAATGAGAAATAAATTATCTAAGCCTAAATATGTAGTTTTCTTTATGGTCATTGACATTGCTTCCTTTGTAACATATTTTGTTACATTCCATCATGAACGATTATTTGTAAAAAAGAAAAGGAAACATGCATTATCTATTCGCATATGGCATTTAAATTTTAGGGCAGTAATTATGTAGAAAATGACGTTATGAAGTAGAAGTGTCATATTTTACGATCGGTAAATTTTAATTATCTCTCCATACCCTTACAAGATAAAATAAATAAGATTATAAAATAACAATATTCAGACATACACACACAAATATGTAACTGTAAGCAAATTTTAGACTAGTCTAGATAAATTCTATTTATTCATATATCCAGGATCAATTCATCAATCCAGAATCGAATTCGGACGAAAGTATGCATTATAAAGAGAGGATGACGAATTGACTTGTTCCGTCACAATGACAAAAGAAGCCAAAATTTATAACAATGAAATATTAAACGCATATTAAGACAAATTTAGTCTTGAACAGCTTAACACACATCAAAGGTGATTACTGCGGAGCGTCAAAGGCATAAGATAAAATTCCATGCGAACTAAGCGGTTTATCTGTGCTAAAAATTCCTTCGTCGCTCATAAGTTAAAAGAGAGCAGATGGTCCGGTGGCATTCTAACGAGATTATGTTACAGCGAGTACTTAAAGCCATTCCCCGCTATAGGATTGGCCGATATTTCCTCAGGCTTAACCCCTTGTGCCTTTTTGTTTCCAACGAGGATATTTGTCGTTTTCTTTTTGCTCCATTAAGTGTCTTAATACTGAGAGAGGTATATGGAACACTTTGTACACGATTAATGCGATTTCAGACTGTTCAAGCTTAAAGTCAGTGCGGGTTAACTTAAAATAGTCATAATTTTTATCACTTATGCAATTTTTACACTGTTCGTGCATTATAGATAATGTATATTGATGTTTTATGTATTAATAAATTTTTGACGTTTAATTTGGAGTTCCATTGAGCTTAATTTTATATTTGATGCAGTCAAGCATGTCGTTTAATTAAAAGAACAATAAATTTTATTATTATTTTGATTAGTAAGGGGTTCAAATTGGGAAGTTTAATGTAATTAGTAAGATTTCTATTATTTTTAACTTATTGTTTAGCGTCAACTGCGGTGACAGCAGTCATAAATATATTTTTCCTTTTTAAAAATTTCTAAAGAACGTTCCTTAGTTTTAACGTACATCTTACGTTCTTAATACTTTATTGTACTAGTCCGCAGTTAGTTTTACTTGCCCGTTGGATTACGGCCAGCTCATATTTTCTTTAAGTTAAACTTCCTCTTATAATTTATAAGCAGTATATTCCCCTCTTATTCTTAAGCTTGGCAATAAAAATCGCAATATGCAATTGCCGTTTTCGAAGATAAGTTTGTAATTTACAACCTAATTCCGGACTTAAGAATTGATAGGCGTGATATTTTGTTGCTATATTTCCTTTTTACTGTTTACGCTATGTATCTACTGGAAATTATAACAAATGTACGCCATAAACAGCAGCCAGAGGCGGTCGCGGGCGCTTCGTGACTCGCCACGCCCGTGTCAGCCTTCGTTTCTACCAATAGCGTGCGCCGATAACCGTGGCGTCAATATCACTTCTGCTCAATAATTATCATATATCGCACTTTTGGAATTACTTAGATGTAATGAAGGTTACAAGTAGTGAACGCTCTTTTCTAAGAGCTGTGTTAATGAAACATTATATTTAAGGATAATATTATTCAGACGATTTAAAGGGTTACGAACCGAAGGAAGACGTCCAAAAAATGGTAAGTACGTAGGTATGTAAAGCTCAGAATACCTAGATCTTTTACAGAAAGAAGATGATTGCTACAATTAGAAATGGCGTGCTGTTAGAGAGGCTATGTCCAGTAGTGGACTATGATGGTCTGATGAAGATGATGTTGATGATGATAAATTAATAAAAGCTATCGAATAGAAAATGTTGTTTAAGTGCCACAGTGGTGATTCGCGCATCTCTAGCAGTGAAGCTTCGTACTTAGCGTGCACAAATAAACTGTTGCGAGTTAATCGCCCGCGGAGGAGAGCGCGCCGCCGCAGCTGCACCGAGACGGTTATCTCTGATATGTTGTTGTGTAATACACTATTATGTAGATTTAAATTATGTATCTTGTGTACTAGGTTTATTTCCTTCTCACTAGTTTATCGATTTTTACGAAACTAGTTATGCAGTGTTAATAATTTATTTCACAAATGACATGTGTAGACTTGTAACATTTCATTCGGATAGACTGCGTTGATACGCCATGAAATTTAATCAAAATTGACTAGGATATTTGTTATAGATGGCTACAGTAAATATAAAGATACGTTAGAAGATTGACAAATTTTTTGTAATAAATAATTTCCATTTATCACATTAGAAAATAAATGTACCTACTTATAGTATGATACGTCAAAGAATCTTGTCCACAATTTATGTACAATAGATGGCGTGTATTACATATTCAAAATTTAAAATTAAATAACTAAATAGTCATTCCTGGAAAAACATATTTATAAACTATTTACTGTTAATAAAATTCTAGTTAATTCCTAAGCAGAGTTATATTTCATTTTATAAAGCAACTCGTAAACCGTTAATAGTAGAGTTATTGTTACGTCATTAAAAGCAATTATGTTTCATCGCTTTTTGAGTTCAAAAATATAGCATATAAATTCTTAATGACTCCGGGAATGAGTTTTAATTGACTATGTTTTGGAACACGTAATTGGACTGACGTTTCAATTAATTTATCGCTTACAAGAATGTTTTGTGAAGGGATTAGTTACTTTAACTATTTTTCATACTTTAAATATAGCCAGATTTCAGCCCATTCATTAAATTCAATATTAGCTATAAGCAAGGCAATATCATTCAGCAATATCGATTAATCACATAGGTATATACATATATACATTCATACATATAATGTTTATAATATCATAATTCTAATAATACACGATATAATTTAAACACATTTATAAATAAATAATGGCTGGTATACTTACTATAATTTATTACAAAATTTTGAAATGTTATATCACTATTACATTAAATTTCTTATGCCCTCCTAACACAGCGTTACATCCAGGTCAAGCATTCCAATAACTCAGAATGAAACAATGACAGACGAACGAAATTGCATCCTTTATATTTGCAGTCGATGTGAGGGCGGCATTGGATGGATACCAATTCGCTTTGAAGGACTCTTCAAATGGCAATAAGCGTTGTCGTGATAGTTTCGTTGTGACCTGAAACAAATTTTGGTGACAGTTACTGCATTGAACGGACTGAAATTTCCATGAAGTTCTTTTCAAGCATGCACTCGATAAATGCCGTTGCTCTCTTGTTTTAAACTGTCGGAAAAAAATCTGTAGAGTACTCTTAGTTTAAAACGAAATAATAAATAACAGAGCTAAGAGATCTTAAGCTCTTAATAAATGTGTTAACGCGTTCATTGTAGTAATTCTTTAAAAAATTGTATTTATATAACTTTATGTACCACTATTATAAAGTGCACGTAAGTTTCCTTTCGCTAAAAGTTTTCTTATTTCGAATAAACGCGTTAGACTATGTCTAAAAAGAGCTTATTTTCACATTGCAGTATTCGTACTTGCACGCTAAATAGGACACTTCTCATGTACCAATTATTTAGGTAATAATCTCTAAGACATTAAATCGTGTACAAGTATTTTTCGTTTGATTAAGAAAAATGATTCTTATTTTGTTAGCGTTTATTATTTATTAAATAAAAAAATGTACTTAACTCGTTTTATTCATATATTACGATCTTATAAGTACAGTTTTAAGAATGATATTTTTCTTATAAAATAATTTTTGAATGTATCTTAAGTAATCCCGTTACTAATTCTAAGTTATTTGCGTTCCATATACAAATATATGCTTTTATGTTCATCTGATATTTATTTATGTCGAATTTAAAAATAATTATAACTGTTCTATCTGGACGTCCGTACATTATTCAAAGCGATTACAGATTGGGCAAACATTTCAATTACAACGCGACCACACAATTTATAGCGTGGACCGATTGTTTAATTGCGGCCTGAGCGACCGGACGCGAAGGCTTCATTTGACTCTATCTTTTAATTATAGTCTTGTACTTTAGTGTTCTTTTAATCCATTCAAATCCATCGACCGCTTAACTTGGTACTGGATACCGAATTACGTAGTTCAGGCAGCGATGGATGCAATATTAATACTGATTGTTGGTTTTAAAGGGAGTGCGTCGGGGATGGTGTAAGGGGCGAATCGGTTATCAGATCAGTTGCTCAACTGGCAATGCATTTCAGAGAAGGATTGACTTGTTTGTCCTCAATTTTTTGTTATTTTTTAACTTTGTAGCGCTTGGTAGACATTGTTCGTTTTATTGTACAATTAATGAATTACTTGCGGGTCCTTCGCGAATCTAACATTAATTAAAGTATTATTTATAGTATAATTATGTTAATTACACTCGTATTTAGTTTTTAAATTATATTTAGAACTATTGTGTTATGTTTGAATTAGGACAAGTGACGTAAATATGAAATTTGGTTCGGCTTAAAACATGACATTTTCTTCGTTTCAATCAGAAATATTCAAGTGTTATATAGATTCGATTTATATTTTTATATTACTTTTAAATACAAAATAACTATTGTTTGGATATAATCATAATTTGGTACACGGTTATACATATTATTAAATTAAACACATTGAGCTTTAAACGTAATTTCAATGACGCCTCCGGGGACACGCTTCAAAAGCGTTGAGCGACGAAACTATTCATTACTTTTTTGTCCGCCAGTTTGATTTGTGACGGCGTCGTTCGGGGATTTTTAATGTTGATGGATACCATGCACATGAGAGTAAATGAACACGAATATTAATATGCATATAATACAATAATTACACAGTACAAAACAACATCACGCCTATGTGTCCCCGAAGGAATAGGCAGAGAAGTGTAGTACACTTTAACGATTTACCTGTTTATTTATTACATGGTTATATTTTTAGTATATTCATTTGTAGTATATACATTAAATATAAATATATTGATGTTTATAATTTTATCACAAAGTATGTCTCTCCTATCGTTTTTATTATACATATTATGCTAGTATATGCTTCAATATTGTATATTACACATATTTTAATAGACGATTGAACAATAATCTGAGGTAAGAAAATAGATTTAACAAGGTTTATCACTTTTTGAATATTCTTTTTTTTTAACTATAGCAAAGTGTCATTTTCAAATGCCACGCTAAATCCTTTACACATAAAAGTAGTTAATGGAAGTACATATTACAATGTTTTTCTTCAATTAACAATCACTCTGATATGTCCGGGATATAATTTCAATGATGTTGGTAAACCTCGTTACAAGCTAGCTCCATAAATTCGGCGTGCTTAATGAACGAACGCGCGCATCTAGTTAGTCGGACTTAGTTTTTATCATTTTAAAAGTTTGTGTTATATTTTTTCAGCTTGTGCATATTAGTACCAGTATAGGGAGCCTTCATTATAAACGATTCATCATAATCATCATCATCAGCCTACTCCCGTCCACAGCAGGACATAGGCCTCTCGAATAACACGTCACTAAGTTCGATCTTCGGCTCGTCGCATCCAGCTGCTGCCAGCCACTTTGCGTATATCCTCACTCCATCTGTCCACATAATACGTGATTACAAAGTAAATATAAATATGAAATGGTATAAATTCACGTCTGTAATCCCCGAATCTGACATGCTAACCAGATGTATTTCAGAAGATTTTGGACCTTTTTCAAATGTGTATTAAAAATCGTTACCTTGAAATTATTACAGTCTTTAAAGTATTAAAAACCTGAAAAATATAATAGGTTGTTAAAAGATTTCTGATAAAATTGTTAACTGGCTGGTAGATTGTATAAATATTAAAAATGTATGACTATTTGCCTTAAAGAATTAAAAACATACTAAATGGTATTTAGTTGTCATGTAAATATTAGTTGTACATGTGCTGTCGAAAAAATAATGTATAGTGTTCTTAAAGGACCCCAATATGTGACGTTAATAAAATGACATATCTCTTTATTGCTAAGGACAGCTCATGGGAAAAAATCTGGGGTAAGCGACTGCCATTACTCGACTCGAGTTTCTGGTTCGATTCTCAACGAAAGTAGATGTATCCACATAGACATCAATTTTGTCTTTGTATACGAGTTAAATAATATCTGAATTTGGGTATTTGCTTCCTTTTAAAACTAAGAATAATTTCTTTGCGATCTATTTGAGTTGTCAAATTACATTATATTTTGTGGACGGCAATTAAATTAAGCGATTGATTCTTATCTTAGCATTTAATTTGAGTTGTTAACGATGAATGACTAAAAGAAGTTACGACGGCGTTCGCAGCGTTTGCAATGCACCGTTACAAGCTGTGTTATTCGTAGACAATTAGTGGGTGTAGGCGTCAGTTTAGGACAGGGTTCGAGAACCTGCGCTTTCCAACGGTGTTTGCCCCCGCCTTCATACGGTTCATATATGTTTGTCAGTATAATATACAAATTTCCAATACTACATATTTATATCTGCATACTAAGGACGGGTTGTAAGGATAGATATATTTGGCAGTCTGTACTCTCTGCGTACCCCGTAGGGCTTAGTGTGCTGTAATAATGATAATCATAAAGTCAATTTATAACTGTGAGCTATGAAGAATATCGTTTTATTAAGACGTTCTGTGTTTATGAATGAGAATATTGTTTTAATTAAAACCACTTGTCTATGTGTGGAGAATTTCAATTAAAACTCGCCAAAAAGCAATTATATCGATACCGAAAACAATTATAAATATAAACCTATGATGCAGACACCTGGCCGATCGGAAATCGTTCTGCGAGGTGTCTAGACGGCAGATTATATTCACCTATTGGTTTATATATATCAATAACATGACACAATGAAAACATGACGATATTTGCGTGAATTATTTTTATTATGTGATTCTAATCTCTAGATTACATAATCACGCAAATATTTATTCTGGACGGGAATCGAACGCACGACAATCGGCTCTGCAGTCAAGTTCACGAACAACTGGACTAACGGATTAGTCAAATACAAACTTGATAAAAACGTTTCTGAACTCTGTTTTTGGTGAGCGTGCCCACTGTGGGCGGGAAGGCGCCATTTTATGAAAATATAATTGGATCCGCTCACACTAAGATCCATATCTTGGTTTTCGTTTTAAAATTAAATTGTAATGAATTTGAAGATAAATTAATTTCAATCAGATTTAAAAAAAAAAATTTCATAATATTTACTTTCAATTGAATCCACGTTAAGTAGGTGTCATTATACCGTCAAGCTTAACCCCTCACATGGTAGGCAGAGAGCACAAAATGCAAAAATAACTTTAATCTCTCAGACCTGACGTACACAACCACGCGAGCCGGTTGAGAAGAAGCACGTCAAGTGTACAATGATAGAGGTATTGAGAAATCACTACGTTCTGTTACCTCTGTTAGGGATTTAAGCAATAGATATTATATTAATCATAAACTTACCGTGGTGTCGTATACTGTTCAAGGATCATTATCATAATTATCAGCCTACTCCCGTCACGCCTGTAATCCCCGGAGAGGTAGGCAGAGGAGTGTATTACACTCCCATATTTCACCAGTTACGTTTAAATCCCCTGTAATATGCGGTGAGCTTATTGCCATACACTGAGCACGTATCCAAACTCCTGGTCACTACTAGAAGTTCAATATTAGAAAAACCAAAAATTAATCAATTTGATTTTGAAATTAGCCACTCGCAATGGAGCAATACACCTTTTAGTCAAGTTTAACTGCGTTAGCGGTTACTTAATTTTGAGGATGTAGTAAACAAACAACATATGAGAAGTTTCAGGTACTTTAGTAAAGCGAGGCACACACATGTAACGATCAAACCTCCAAGTTGTTGTATAATTCGATACCTATTCATGTGTTGTGGTTGCAGCGATTTTATGTTTCTAAAATGTTCACTGCTAAAGCTAGGTACACACTATTAAAATACTTCAGCTCTTAGCAAACAAATTGTTGTTGACAAACTGTTTGATTTAGCCTTCGGACACTTTCGTGTTTGTAAACTTACGGTTGAAGAAAAACAGCTCGATGTCGTTAATGGTATTTTGAGTACAAAGTCAATATTATACCTCTCGGTGGCTTCACGTTTATGTGCATGGTTAATGATCTTTTTTTCTTGTCCACTCGAGTTTTCTCAGGATGCGTTATACTTTACTCATTACGCGGCCAATACAGGAAGTGCATTGTAATTATCTATGCTGATGGTTTCATAATGTGTGTTCTACAGCAATGTAGGGCTTATGCCTTGATAGAACTTGGATTTTTATAAAAAGCGTTATACATTTACTCGTATAAAGTTCTCACATTTGTAGATTTTTTATAACGTTTGTATACCCCGGTCATCATATTTTTTGTTTAAAGGTGTAACAATTAAGATATTATGTAAATAAAATAAATTCCTATATCAACTGGATTAAACTGCATTTACGTGCTACAGAAGTTCATACAACGCTGGCGAATGTCTATTGTTATATAAATAAACGACATCGCAATAGATTTTATGAAAACATCATTCTTAGTAATATATTCCATCCATTGTTTATGAAAAGCCCACAAGAAACACGCCTGCACTGATATATCGCGGCGTATTATTTTTAATTCCCCATTTCCGCAGAGATAGTCACAGTCGCGTGGCGTGGGAACGGATTGCGTTGTTCTTTGCTAAAACATTCATTAGTGAATGTTTTATTGTTAGCTCGTACTTTTTTGTGTGGGTGTTTTTAAACGTCTTACTAATAAAGAAAGTTTTAAATTGAGTTCACGTTGCCGCAGCATCTGATGTGACTACTGGATATATGTACTCGTATGTACGAAGAAATACGTTATGACAATAAATATACAAAAGAATCACTCATATGATCTTGATATGAATCTTAAAAACGCTTGAACTCAAGAGTTTAATAAATAACGATCGAATTTCGACCACTGTTCGGCTACTAAACGTAAATAAGTTCCAATGTTATGCTACTGGTATTATCTGCTTAGGTAGGTAAATAAATTTATCTCTCGTCCAAATTAAGTTTAATCTTTTAGGTCATCAGGGGCCCTGTCCAGTTTGGCTGATAACTGTTTTATAATAGCATGGAAGTTTTGGTCTTAACAACCTAATATCGTAAATTACCCTTTATAATGACACACTGAAAAAGAAAATAGATATAAATAAGAAATAGAAAGATACAAAATGAATAACAAGCTTGTCAGATTTTGTTACAAATGTAATTACTGGCCACTGATATAAAAGATTATAAATATAACGACGCGTTTGATATAACGGTCACTAGTATCACGCAAAGGATCGATCGATTCCCGATCAAGTAAATATAGCACTAATTAATTTATTTACATGATCCTAACTGGATTATGTAGGTATACTGGACCCTAGTGTGGAGCTAAAAGTAGGGACCGTTATTATTAATTTTATTGTAAAACATTTGATTTCCCTTTGCCTATCGTTCATTAAAGTGGTCGGAACTCCTTTCTGTAGGAATGAGAAGAATAAAACCAAACCAAAGTCGGTATGGGGGCTTGGTTGATATGACAATCGAATCGTGGTGACTGTTACCACGAAGGTCATGGAAAGCACGTACAGATAAACACTGAGTGAACAAAGTACATATGTCAGGTACAGGGTAATAAGCGACTAAGTTGACAATAAATTAAGTAATAAGGATAGACATTGTGTAGGAACTCACGAAAGTTTTAACTTTATATAGTATTAGAGTTATGTATCAGCGAAATCATCAAACATTACAGAGACCGGCCGGGGTTCATGAAGAAGGACCATCGATGTGCTACCCCGAAAAAACTCATAAGTATACGTAAGTATACCGTACATAATTTAGATATACATCTATTCTCACAAAACGTTTAATTGCTTGCTACTCTTACTAGGAAAGCTGCGTTTATCGTAAAAAGATTTGTTCAATACCAGGCTAATAAAGATGTCAATTGATAGCGGAACTGAGCATGAGGCTTTTACGCTCGCTGCGCTCATTCTAGTAATTTCGCAAATCATCGTCTCAATTAAAGCTGAATTGAAACAGCGATACAATCAATGTACGGTTTAACGGTATCTACGTGTGAAACAATGTGAAGGTAATAAGACTGTATTAATGTGTTTCCTGAGAGCGTTTTTTAATACTAAACTAGTTCTTATCTGCGGTTTCGCTCGCGTTTTGTGGCAAACGAGAGATTTTCTTTGTAAAAAGTATCCTATATGTTAGCATTCATTTATATGAAAGTTTCTAGTAGTAAGTTATCACTACACTAAATTGGTATAAAATAGTCTCTTTACATTTTGTATGTTGAGCGTGCATATAAACAGACAAAAATTTAGTATTTTTTCAGGTATGTACAAAATATTACGAGTGTAGATTTTATTTACCACAATAGTTTAGTATTAGTGATAATATATTTGTCCACAATTTACATATACCTATATTATTCTAATCTACTAATAAATCTACTCTAAGGAACAGACTAAAAGAACTGTAAATTATTTTGATCATTAAGGAAAACAATCATGATTTTATCGCGGGCTTAGCTAAATTAACTATTAATATTAATTGTTGGTGAATCATATAAAGGTATCCATTGTTTGAATTCGTTTGCGGAATCTACAATACGACAATATTCAAACGGTTTTATATTTCTTATCTTCTTTTTCCCTACTTACAACTATTTGCATAAAAATTATATTTGAGTCACAAAATCGACAGCCATGTTTTGTGGGTACCAAATATCATTATTATTTCATAGCTTTTGAATAATCTTTTTGATGTACCTATGTTTTGTGGTAGATATTTGTCATTTATAAAAAATCAACTTTATCCCAGTGACAGTTTTATTCGCGTGACAGTAGAATTTTATTATACATCGAAATAGAAACATGTTAAAAAAATATCCTATTTCTTTTTTCGGGTTTCAAATAATTTCTGTTGTAAATTTTAACAAAATTGTTTTTAATTAGTTCTGAAATTATAACACATGGACTGATGTCTACCTTCATGTTAGTGCGGATGAGTGACCGTGACTAAAACTAAAACGATACAATTACTAAAATGTAATAATTTTTTTTTTACTAAATTGTTATCAAGCTTCTCTAATTAATTTAAGCAAATCAATGATGCGCTCACCTCTTTATAAAATTGCGTTTTAAGTTTAAATATCACCTGCTAACGGTGAAGGAAAACATTGTGAAGAAACCTGCACAC
>DWME01000158.1:0-42255 GCA_018244795.1 Parelbella ahira ahira | reverse complement strand
CACGCGCAACAGTCGCACCACCAGCGCCGGCGCCCCCCGACGCAGCCACGTGGTGCTCTCACCGCGCTCCATACTTGGTAATATTCAGCTATACAGTTGTTCTTGTTCCCTAAAAACTAGGCATCAATATTACATTATTGAGCGCCACTATTCAAAAGGTTTTATAGTTTAAATATGAAAGATAATATCACCCAGGATGTAACTAAATTATATCATTGACACCATTCCTACAAATATGCAGAAAACTGTATAGATAAGAAAATTTTAACATTTTCAAGGCAAAACTTTACATTCTTTTAAAATGTGTTTAAAAATCAATATTTTTTTTCATTAAAAGTGAAGTATAAACAATTCTTACCACTGCCGGTGCGGGATAGTGAACTACAGTGTACGTACAAATGAGTGTGAAGAGAATAAATACGAAATTCATAAAATGTAATTACAGGGCAAACACTACTATTGGGCCGGCTTGAATAGCTAGCTAGTGATTTGAATCAATTTAACTTGCTTTAATGTTGTCGATACCTTTAAAGCTAAAATATTACTTTTTACTTACAATGATGTCACAATTTTTTCTATAATTGTGAATTATGATGATTGCTAAGCGGGAGCATACTTCGCCACGCTGCTGTGTTACAGATTGATGAAGATATTAGACTGTTAGCGGCCAACCTTTCTATTTAATATTTTTAAACCCTCCAACAAGGTCTAATAATGAGGTTATTATTCAAAAATTGTTGCCACCAACTTTTATTACTTTTAGTAGTGAATTACAGCTATACAAGTGGTTTTTTTTCTTTGAAATCACTGCAATGGTTAAATGCTTATAGTGAATAGGTACTAAAAATTAAGCTTTTCCTTTCATTTTCCTATCTTTCCTTTAGATCAGCTAGTACCTTTACCTATCACAAAGAATAACACGAATCTCAAGAAATTACACGTTGAATTCATTGATGTGATACCGTAACTATTGTGCATATACGCAATTATTGTATTAATTGAAAACTAAATATAGGCACGGTAATCAATACAAATAGTTGTAGCACGCATTGTTCACACCAAGGTCGACTGTAGTCGTCTGTAGCAGCCTAAATTTATTTTATTATATATAATAGATACACTGAGATATAATTTGAATATATACTGTTAGAAACCTTGATAGGAACCTAATAATTATTGAATTTAGAACAGTTAACTAATCTGCACTTCAATGATTAATTATTACACCGCTCAAAGACAATTACAACCACACCGACAGTATGCGACAACATGACCACCGCGTCCAAACGCCGCATCGATACTCTTTTGTTTTGCATCTATCGCGCCGCAAGCGCTTGATCCCTCACGGGATGTGACGTCACCGCGTCACGCAGCTGGGACGCGCCGCCGCCGGCTTCATTATTCCTAACAGTACTATGAGTACCTCATTGGTCGAGCGGGTAGTGATAATCAAGAGGTCCTGGGTTCTATCCCCGGATCAGGCAATGTATTATTCAGTTGTTCTAACTTGAAATCCTCAGTACTAGCACGTACACTGGATTTGTTTCCGATGTATGGCAATAAACTCACCGCCTACTCCATGATGTAAAAGTAACTAGTGAATCGTGGGCGTGTATAACAGTCTTCTGCCTACCCCTCCGAGGAATACAGGGGTCATGTTATGCATTCAATTATATTTTGCAGAGCTCTATCCCTCAAGTAAGATTCCAGAAGACGCCTTGAGCCCTCGCCGGTCAGTTGTACGACGAAAAATTGTCCTCTATCATAATTTCTTCCGCACGAAAGTCCGCCCCACAGCGTCCAACATGTTGCTGATGGTGAGTTTATATTCATAATCACACATTATTTGCTGAAATGAAATCGTAACTCAAATAGTTGCAGTTCAAACGCAGAATTATACAAAGAAATGGCTGTTTGTTACGGGAAATTTGCATGTAATTTAATATCTATGCCTATAAAAATCTATTCAGTGTTATTGTTTGACCACAGACATGTCAGATAGACAGACAGAATATGCCTTGTTATGTGTCTTGACAGCATACACCTAAATAATATTTAATTTAATTAAATGCGATTTTAAACATAATAATATAAAATTTTGTTTACATAATATATTACTCATCTTTACATATGGCAGTAAACTCATTTCATTAGGTTCCTTGGATAGTTAAAAGGTTGACACATCAAGTGGTCGTGCAAATGTGTTCAAAGATTAAATTAATTTTTTAGCCTTTTTCCGTTTTCGAACATGTAACCATAGAAATTCACTCTCCGTCACCATCCCCTATTTTGTAAAAGGAATACCGAAAATAATTGACGATGTTTTTTTTTTAAACAACAACAATAGGAAGTATAAAGTATGATTAAGACAGAGAGTTTGCATGTACAAACAAAACGATCTAAATAAAAGTATCGTTCTGGAAAAAGCACATCAAATAAATATTAAACATGTATATACATAATAATGTGAACTCTTTGTTCCAGTCGTGGCATCCTCTCGCTGCACGGCAGGCGCAGAACTACGCGGAACGTTGCGTGTTCCTGCGGCACAACGACCCACAAGAAAACACCTTGCCGCTTCTTGGGTCGTGTGGCCAAAACCTTTTCGTCGCCTCACAGAAAACACCTTGGTATTTATTATATTCATCCCCAAACGCGCTTTCATATTATTAATAACTTCTACGTATAACATAACTAGTGAATCGTGGGAGTGTACTGCACTCCTCTGCCTACAACTTTATACCTTTGTATTCGCATTGTTAATTTATTAGCGTTGTCTGTTAAATTAGAACAATTGTAATATTTATTAAATTTAATTGTAGCCAACGCAACAACTGCGCGATACCTTTACTCAAGGCCTCGACATTTGTAATCGTGAATGGGTAGTAATTTATATAAACTCCTTTTTAATGATTTACTATGAGTTTTTTGTGGATTCTCATCTTTCCGCATCCAACTATTGTACATGTCTCGTCACGATCAACCTTTATTACTAAATACACATGTTATAACGACTTCGTGAATGTCTTAATTATAATTGTCATAGACAAACGTATTAAAATCACATCTGCCCTGTGCGTAGAAAAAGTGTGACCACAGTTCGTCTTCTACATTACTGTTAATGTATATTACTATAGAATAAATAAGAGCTAGAAATGGCGTTGGGCACGATCGTCATTACAGAGATTATCTGTAATATGAGATGTCCGACGATCATGTGTAAAGAGATTGATGAATGTGGAAAAACCATGGCGGGTCTGAAGAACAGAGACATACATATTTTGTCACTTCGTGCTTTTTGCCTATCCCGTAAGAGACCTGAGAAAATTTGTATGTGTATAAGCAATAATTTAAGATTAGCATATTACTTCCGACAGAAAATCTCATCTATTACATAGGTAATAATAGGTACGTAAACTTGTTATTAACGTTTCCCTCCATTACAAACCTGACACTTTAATAAAATTCTTCTGTCTATGGTTGATTATGGAGTTGTATGAAAAATATCTGATGTACAGATTAGCGTGAGACTGGCATTGGATGCGTATCTGGACGGTTCAATGTTGAACCGATTAATTTAATTACGTGATTATCTTGTTACATACGGTCTTTTTGTTTTGGTAGATATCCATTTTTATTAGATATATAGAGTGTACTTAGAGTTCCACGTTTCAATTAAAAAGAAATGTAAGCGTGCTCCATTTGATTTTTAGAAATTACGATGTTACCCTGTGTCAAAACTTGGATGACACAAAACAGTCATATATACCAGCACACTATTTTACCTTTTAGGACGGAAAACAACGCAACATGGCTACTCCAGTACCCCCATCTTCTATTAAATGCGAAGATATTATACATTACAATTAAAAGTTTAAAAACTCGATGAAATTCGTCATTATCTCGACCATCGATTATTTTATCGTTCGTTAGTTACCTTACTGTAGTACTCTCTGTAGTGTTGGTACCGTAGGTTCCTCTCATAATGATGAGGGATATTTTATTATTAAGTATATTATTACACCAGTACACTAACAGTGTAGGTTGAGTACAATACCTATTTTACCGTCATATTTTTATAATTTCATGTCATTTTATAGTGTTGTATTTATTTCAGGTTTTTCGCGCTCAAAACTTGGTTTCTCGAATATCAGAACTTTACGTTTGGAGCTCCTGTGCGCAACTTGAAAGCTGTGGGGCACTATACTCAAATGGTGTGGGCCACGAGTCACAAGGTCGGCTGTGGTGTGGCGCACTGCCCTGGCGGACCCTGGGGTCATTTTTATAACTACGTGTGCCATTATTGTCCTGGGTAAGAAAATATTTTGTTAAAACAATTTTAATTGTAAAATTTAAATGACTAGGTACCTACCGCAACGTCTCATCATCACCTGGGTTGACTGGTAGGAAATGGCACTTATGGCCACACTTTGTTACCAACAATAAAGAATAAATAAATAAATTAGAAACAACATAAAAACAACTGTTATATATATATATGCTGTTACTTGGGCTCTTATGGAGAACACATAAAGTAAAAAACGCTAGAAATATTTTGAGTTCGGTGCTATCTACCTACCCAAAAGTTTTCAGAATATGAATAATAGGTTAATTGTGAGTTGTGATGTACATGTTTCAGAGGTAACTTTGATACGATAACCCAATACCCTTACAAACCCGGTCCGAAGTGCGCCGATTGTCCGGACAGCTGCCTATCTGATTCTCTATGTACAAATACTTGTCCTAGAAGAGACTTCTACTCCAACTGTGATTCTTTGATCAAATTGACTGATATATGCCCTCAGGGCACTTGTAACGCGACTTGCGTTTGTGGCAATAAGCGAATACATAAAAACTATCCGTGGTAAAGTGCGAACAATTTATAAGAAGTTTAGAAAGGATCAGGTAAGTTATAATGGTTGACATAATTAAAAAAAATCTTTTAATATGCTATGTTTCATTTTCCCTAACTTCCTCATCACTCAACAAAGGACAAAAAGAACAGATGTGATATAAACATTTAGGTACCTACTATAATTTTACACTGGATTTTTTATATTACTTAAAGTTAATGACAGGAATTAAAGTTAATGACTATTTATTAACAATATTTGTTTTGAAGACTTTCTTCAAAACAAATATTGTTAATAAATAGTGGTAAATAATATAAGTATGTAACAGTTCATGTATTATAATTTTATGACTCATTATTAGATGACTTGATACTTATTGTTAGTTTCGTGACACGACTGCTGTATATTACTGTCGCCCTCGTAGGGCAGGTGGTTTATTATGACACTTAAAACCAGTAAGGTTGTTGTCTATACTGTTCAGAGACTGAGTCATCTGTCACGAGTTCTTGAATCGCCCTGAAAGCATGCTAACAAGATTGAGTATTTATATCTCACGATAACGACTGCGACCGGTCCTATATCTTGACTTCCGATCACGACACGTATAGGTTTGTTATTACTGACCAGTGAAATAATAGTGTCTTCTGCTCTCGCAAGTATGTAACAAGCGTTTTATTTGAAGCATAGCGTTTGCTAAGTTATTCGTCTGTCGTAACTGCGTCGGTTATGTACGTAAATTGGTTTACGTAACCCATTCATATGAACGTAGGTCCCTGTCGGCGCAGCAGGTGAGTCAGGTGGGGTGGTTGGCCGTGCGGAACCAAGTATAACGTTCGACGCTCCTTCATCCTATTCTCTTTTTAAATACTCACTGGTTTTGGGTTTTGTAGGAATTTTGTTTTATCCTGATTTTATATATTACTATATATGGTAAGAATTTAATTTTGTTCAAAGTATTGTATTTAAATGTTTATAGTATTTTAAATACGCAAAATAAAGTCACCTGTTGCGCCATAAGGGAATACAAATCTAATTAGTATTCCGTATTCCCGACTGACCGAGCGACATCTTTCCCACCCCCACTACGGCTCCGACCCAATTGTAATGCAACGGCGAGTGCGGAGTCCGGCGCGCGGGCATTGCGGCGCCGGCGTCCGCAGCTCGCGTCCACCTGCGCCGCCATGGTCTGTGACGATGGCCTGCACGGCTCATCGCCCCACGTCCGCCGCAAGTCTCTCCGGCGGCTCGCCTCCACCCGCGGCTTTAAGCCCAACGTCTACTACGGATGGATCCGCGTGTTCGATGGCCCTGAACCTTACGCGATCGACTCAACGAGTAGGTTAGTGAAGATTTCCTCAGACGCAACAGTAGATGATGTGAACAAGAAACTCGGATTTGGTGACGAACTTACCCTATGGATTCAGGTAGGCGAAGAACATACTCGCCGTTTGGAATTGAATGAATATCCCCTGAGAATTCAAGATCAGATAATGAAGGGAATTGGTTGGAGATCAGAAGCTCGGCGGCAACGTTTAGCTGTTGACCCGGAGGCAAGATACCTTTTTCGTTGGTGCGCAGGACCTGCACCGCATTCGGGAGGTGTGCATCAAGCCGGTACTTTATATGTGCTTAAAGGTCACGTGTTCCCTCAATGGAAACCCAGACTCGCACACATCGTTGGATCAAGACTCTATAGTTTTGGTGAGTGAACTTAATTTATTTAGGTTTTTGTCAACTTTTTCTGTTTCTTGACTTCTGTTTTAGACCCTACCTTTTACAGGTTTATCTTGGGAAGTTCTTGAGCTGAGTGGAGGGAGTATTGAAATATGTCCGCCAAAGTCTCAAAAGTTGGTGCTATGTATAAAACCCCGTTGTCATGGAAACAGTTTACTTGACGGAGGAGTGAATCATCTTTTCGTCGGATTCAACAGCGTATGGGAGAGGAACGTATGGTACAGCTGGTTGAGAGCGGTATGTTAATTTTTTTTAAAATTTTGATATTATGTATGTATAATTCAGTGACTAATTCATTATACATTTTTAATATACGAGTATGTATCTCACGTTTGTATCAAGGTCAGTGTGTTACCGATAGCGATATCGTAAGATTTTTTATATGCATGTATTTATTACAGGAGAAGATTTTTTTAGGTTTTTAAGACGTCTGTTATTTTGTTGCTGATTTATTATTTTAATTATTATCTTTTTATGTGAATTATTTCATTTCTCAACATCACGGATTTGTTTTACGAACAAATACCGGCTAATAAACATTCACCCGGCTTCGACGGGCTCACAACACGTTTATATTTCTGAGTGAAACTTACTAGTTGTCTTTTATCATCAATACTTAATAGAACTGAACGAATTGATGCAATCTTGTGTAATTTAATATAGCTCCATTGACTCGCGTTACCACTGAACGAGTAGCAAGTGGCCGATTTGATATCACATTCCGGTACACTTCGCGAACTAACGAACCGACATCACAACAGCCGCAAATTGTTAGAAATCTCGGCATTCTATCACATTTTTGACGTTTCAATGTGCATTTATGTTTTACCCAGGGCTGGGGCTCGGCTGTTTAGAAAAAATAAATAATTGTTTCTTTTTCTGTAATTATACTTTCTTAAAGATGAATTACAATTTATAAACGCATTACTGGATCTAACAGTAGACACCAGAATTCCATTGTGGGACTTAAACGTAACGTCACGTCACGTTAAAACGTTGGTGAGACGTGGGAGTGTTATTCACTCCCCTGCCTACCCCTTCGGTAATTACAGGCGTGACGTTAAGTAATTGAATTTAAAAATTACCACAAACAATTAAATCGTTTGCTCACCTATCCGTCTAGTTAGATACCAATTACATACGTCCTTCTCGTATAATTCGGTGTTATTTGCAATTCTGAAAATAGGTACATTACTCGTCTTACGTAACGCATAATAATATTCCTAGAGCGACTTTTACATATGCGTATTTTTCTATTAGCCTCTGTTACAAGTCTCAGTAATGTTAACGCCGTATTTTTAGATCTGTTTAATGTATGTACATTGAATGTCCTTAATGTTTTAAATATATTTTTATCATCTATCCATCAGTTTGTGTACCGCCACTTTTAAACACATATATTCTATAGACACTATTGTAAAATATCTCATCTTTCATCCCATATTGCGTTACACCTCCATAGACAAAGACTGTTTAATTATCTAGATAAAATTCCAGGTAGATATGTCCTATTACACATCGCGTTAAATACATTCTCACAATAACACGTTATTTGCGAAATATCACACACAAAAATTTGGTAACGCACAGTCTAATACATGATCATCATTTCAACCGAACGCAGTCTCCTGTGTAAAGTATTGAGCTCATGCTCCGTAATTCCCACTGTACCTATATCTAATATGCCAGTAATAGCTTAAGGCGTATTTCTAAATTTGCAAAGGGAATCGCGTAGGACTTTTATTATATGTCGAAGAAAACTAGCCATGACTCTCTTCTATGCCGATACTTTTCGTAATCTTTCCTTACTTTTACATATATGTATTTATGTATATTAGCACCACTCTCCAACTTAGAAAATATTTCTAACCCAACAAAATTTCGATCACAGAACTAACGTCATACGACAATATTGGAAAATTAAGTAGGTGTGACAAATTTTGCGACTATTATTAAGATACATAAAGAGACTAAGAGGTTTCATACAAATGAGCGTATGTGTCGTACTTATGTTAGAGTTGGATACGTTTCTATAATGGCTTGGGTGGACCGCACATTACAGGTCTACGCGCATGCTTTGCATAATCAAATACAGGCATTATTAGCATAATTTGATTCGTAGAACTAAATTAGTTACATGAGAATAAAAATATGTACGTGTCTTCTAAGTTTAATTTCAAAATTAAAAATATAAGTAATAGGTTTATTTTTTTTCTCGACACTTATAACATTTCTGTTGGAATACAGGTCTCCTATCAGAATAATAGGGTTCTATTAGCTTAAGAGTTCTAGAAACATTCATTTCACAATGTTATATACCTATGGTATGTTCTATACAATTTATTTACATTGATATCATAGTATTAATTTATAATATCGGCTTATTAACTATTGAATATCAGAATTAAAACTATTAGTATTATATTATCACGCTCATTTTTTTATAGGATAGGCAGAGAGCACCTAGCGGCAAATATCACAATCCTTACAAATCTGGCAGGTTTCTTCATCACTCTCTTCATAAACAAATTAAAACGTGTACCTATTATAATGAAAGTCCAGCTCTCCAATTATCGTCTGTACGTTGAAAACAGTAATCAAGAAAGTGTTGTAAATGTTTGCAGCTAATATTTTTCCATGATTGAAAGTGTGTTAATTAGTACTGTGTGCAGCGCCCTGAATGAAGTGTCACGGTCGAGATGTCCAGAATGTGAGCTTGCTAGCGGATAACGATAGGGCTGTTAACTTTATTAACATACCGTTTCAGGCTGCGATATTTTTAATATATTTAAGCACTAGATTTCAATAATAGGAAAAGTAAAATATACCTACTAAGAATTTTTTTTTAAATTTCCTGTGAACCCGCTGTTCTCGCCCTTTCGAAAAGAATTGTCATATTATAATTGGTTGGAAACGTCCAGGGAAATCTCTCATTTACTGAGTTTTATTTCGTTAGTGTCGCAGGCGTTGTCATATTTTTATCCGTTAGGTATCATTTCCGATATTTAAAACTAATTTGGTACGTAACTCAAGGAATACTAAAAGAAGTGCGTTGGTATTTCTGTAATTACCTTTCTAGTTTTGCCAACCCTACTGAATGATTCGACGCTTCAGCCGCTCAAGTAAATTCACCTAAAACGGTCGCAGTAAATCAGTAAACATTTTACTTCGCTGCGCAGGCTGGTTCCGCGGTTCAGTCTGTGACGAGTGTTCCATCGCGAGTGACAAAGACATGTGTGATTTGTGAATGGTAAATCAATATGTTATAAACATCTTGACATTCACTATTTTCAAAGCTCCGTAGTTAACATAAACAAAGCGCAGCCAAAACGGACGAAGAACAGAACCAAGGCCATCTACAAGTCATTTATCAAGCAAACATGATCGTGATCGGAATAATCAAGGCGCAGACAGGAGTTATTTCGTAGTCTTTGGGAATAACAATGGTTATAAGAGTTCGACGGCCTCATTGCGGTTACGCTTGGAAGCGAACTTTACTTAAGTCTTTATTCATAGGAACAACGTTCGACTCACCTAGAACAAAATCTAAAAAGAAGTTTTCTAGAACGTTCCTTGTTTAGTTCTGAAGTGTCACTTGAATGTTACGATGATTGTGACGATAGGAAATAACTCAATGGACCAGGAGGTTGATAGTTTAGACGTGTTTATTCAAAATAACGAGGATGTGTTCCTGGACAGTCTCGAACCTTCCACAATGAAGGAGAAGTACGATGTAGCGGTAAGTTTCATTCCATATCAGATTACAGGAAACCTGTAAACGTCCTGGAAACCTAATAATATTAATTGATTAGTAATCGGAATTAAATCAAATTATTCCACTATTTAATAATAATTTAATCGTTCCAGTAAATTATTTATCTAGCACGCATGCGTCCGATTTCACGTCGATATGTGTTCTTAATTTTATTTGAACCAAATAAATATGTTACCGGCTAGATTATAAAACCAATTACTTGTTTTTCTCTTAATTTAAGAAAAATACAACCATTTCAAAATTTTCTCTAACCCTCCCTCTCTCTCTACCCCTCCTCAATATATTCTTAAGCCACGTGTCGTAATTATATTTTGCTTATATTGTGAATGAAATATAAAGTCATGCTGCTAAACAGAAAATAATTTAACAGCCCATTTTTCAGAATTACCATTTTAATATTTATATACCCTACTTAAAATACATAGATACTCGTCTAAGACACTTATCTAGCTGAAGTACATAAAAGTCTACTAACGTTAGCTATCTTTAGAAAGATGTTTATAATCAACTAAGAGATTGTCGAAACTCAAAAGTGATCTTACATTTATTAAAGCAATGCTAAACTATCATCAACTATATCAAATAAACTGATACAAGACAGTACAATTTAATCCTATTAGTGGTGGACCGTTTAATGGTAAGAGGTTACCGGTAGATATAATGTTAAGAAATATTTACGCTCTATTATTTTTATTTTTTCTTCTTAACGGTTTTTCCTAGTCTTTGTTGTACATTAGTGAAAACTGGTAAAAAAAATAAAAATTTAGTAAAAACGATAAATCAGAAGCTTATCGTACCTTAACAAGACCAGACTTTACATTGGTGATTTTAAATATCCTCAGGACACTGAAATTTTAAATTGAAATAATTTACATAAAATGTAAAAAATGAAGTAAAACATTTCCATATACACTTTATTATGGTATTATTACGGAACAATTATGGAATGTCTAGTATTAGCCTCGGATCTGTATTTGCGCAACGCGCAGCGCACAAAAAAATTAATGATTCAACATTCAAATTAATAAATAACAATTGTCTTAATCCAATGTATGCATAGTATCAATTTTCTTATACGATTCAAAGGCAACAAAATTGCAATAACATGTTTAAAATTTTTTGTCAATCATGGCAGAAACTGTTTAAAATACACTGATTAGTAGTTAATCGATATCCAATTCATTTGTAATCAACATTCAATAAATTAAATTTATATCAATCGAACTATTATTGACTATTCACTAATTCGCACTAGGTCATCACTACTGGTTTAATAACGTTTCAATACAATTCCTAAATATATTATTAAGTCCTTTAAGACACGTTGATGAAACATAGATTCGGTGCCTGTGTTGTGTATAATATAAGCCTCAAAAAAGAAATAGAAAGATAAACATATCATTATCATCAGCGTCTAGATGTCCACTGCTAGACATAGGCCTCCCCTAATTGGTGAAACCTCATCCGGTCCTGGGTCTTCCGAATCCAGCAGCTTCCCGCTCTCTCCTTCAGATCGTCAGACTATCTGATAGCAGTGCGTCATATGCTCCTTTTACCGAGACGTAGCCGCCACTCGATGACCTTTTTTTCCCCAACGGTTGTCGGTCACTCGAACGATAAACAGACAGAATAATATTTGAGTAATTTTTTGAGTTGCAACAGATGAGCCGTCGTACAATATGATATATTGCTTTTATTGTTAATTTATAGCCTTATCTGAAGTACAAGGAAATACTGAGGTTTATATCAATGATTTAATCATACCTTCTGTTAACTTGAAAATTGATTATGTCAACATCAAACTTTTAAAATATATTTTGATAGAATTTTGTACAGAAAATATAAATGATGTAAATGGTTTTTATTTTTGAAAATTTAATTTAGTTACCACCAAATTCCTAAAATATCTATTCATGGTCTTATGTTCAGAGAATATGAGTAATAACAATTGTCCTTTTCATTTGGTTCCAGGGCACTCAAAGCACGCAGCCTCCAAATGTGCTGGATCTCAGCGGCGGCGGCCGGTCAGCGTTGGCTGCGGCTCTCTCCCAGCATGACTCCAGTGGTTTCGCCGTTCGAGTACTGCGTCTGCGAGGGAACACCCTCCATGAATTGCCACCTCAAACCTGTTCTTTGCACGCGCTCACACATCTCGACATCAGTAATAATGGCATTACCGAGCTACCAGTCGAAATATGTCAGCTTACACAGTGAGTATGTTTTAATTATTTTATATCATCATCGTCATTATCATTGTCAGCCTATTTCCGTCCACTACTGGACATCTTAATCCATGGGTTACAAGGGTGTACTTTATGTCTAATGTTGTTTCTCTACCGATCAACTATGGCTGATGGAGACAGCGTGTAGTAGATCCATATTTCGCTGTAATAATCCAGAAAACAGTTGAAGATAGTCTTATGGTTTGAAACACATCCACTCCAGGGGCCTGGGTTCAAATTCTGACACGCACCCCTCTACAAATTGTGCGTTTCAAGATTAAATAACACATACTATAACAGTGAAGAAAAGCTTTCTGAGGAAATCTGTACACGTTTATGTATGAAAGATATATTCTTTAAGGTGTGTGAAGTCTGCTAAGCTGAACTTAGCCAGCGTCGTAGACTAGACTGCCTTAACCCTCTCGTTCTGTGAGGAGAGTCGTATCCAGGAGAGTTAGAGAGATTAGCAAATTGCATCTGTCTGTTCCGACCGTAAAGTTATAGTCATTAACATTATTATAAATACAATTGTTATTTTTTTTATGAGCGCAGTTAAATGACCTGGCTGCCACATGCCAAATCCCACAATGAAATTGCAAAAGCTCTCATTAGTTGGGAGTGGTATAAACCAGCAACTAAATAAGACTGAGGGATGCTGTTATATTATACGTCTCTTGGAATAGGGGGTGAGCCAGTTACCACATACCGAGCGCAAACAAATACTTACCCTGAATTACTACTAGGAATTTTAATGTTAAAGAATCCAATAATACCAAACCCAGAGATCGAACCCAGCATCTCTCGCTTAGCAGTCGCATTTTCAACAATTAGACCATCGAGGCACTCAATCGGAGTAACAAAAGTTTAATTATATAACTCGTTAAAAATACAATATTCTTCCACGAGTTTGTATATACGACTCCACGAGATAAAGAAATTTATAAAATAAAATAATAACGCTACATCACCCCTGGATTCCCCGAAGGCGTAAGCAGAGTACCCCACTCAGGTTTCGAAACCAAAAACTCTCGAACAGCAGTCGCGCTTGCAACCACTCGACCAACGAGGCAGGCAATTAATAAAAAAATGAATAAAATAAAGTAACAAACAAAAGATAAATGGCCACTAAATTACATACCTACCTCAATTAAAACATCATATAATTAACTAACTCACAAGTATTTCTGTGCCAGCTATGTGCAACACTGCAAGAATTTTTCATTTACCGCAAGCTGTGAATATCTGTAAAAAATATCCAGGTCAAACAAATGAACAAAGGCATTATTAACTGTTTGGTTATTAAATTACATATGTACATACATGTTGTATTTTAATTTTAGTAGCACTAAGTCTACTTAGCGATGGCGCTCACTGGGGCTGGCCTATGTGCAGCAGTGGACTGAGATAGGTTGAACATGATGATGAAGTCAACGAAGCGGTTCAAGATGCATATGAAAATATGCTAGTGAAACATTGGAAAATTAGCCAAGAGTAGGCGCGGTCTGACCTTCGACTCTAACCATTAAAGGTTTTTCTTAATCTGGGCCACATGGTTGGGCGTGCACCAGGTTGCTAGTTAGATTCTATTCAAACCCTGGCGATGGCCACAGAGTTTTGACAGCCGATATCACTATGTTATTATTTATGTTTATACTAAAATAATAATAAAAAATATAATTATTAATTAATTTCTTTTTAAATGCTTACCACTATACTACTACGACGCCTACTTTACCACGCCATTTCCATGTTGACCGGAAATAACTACAGCTACTCCCGTCCCCCGGGAGTGTCACTAAAATATAAAACATTATAATACATGAGTAAAATATATTGTATTTATTAAGAGAGTACGAAACTTTAGGCAGCAATCAAACCGCTGCCTTCTGTGGACTCCTGCAAGAACCTTGTGCAGGACTTTAGGAATAGGACTATCACGGTTCTATCAGTTCTAGTTATAATTAGTATCTACAAATGTTAATAAGATTATATGATTATATTATTAGTTAAATTAGTAGGAGTAGGACAAAATAGGGAACTAAAAAAAACCCCTCAGTCAGGAAACTAAAATTGGACGTAAATAGTAAATTCGCAGTCAATGCATTTTACTATGAATATCGTTAATAATAGCCAGTTTCTGATAATAAAAGCTCATTAATTTTACAGGTAGGTTATATAGCTAATATGCAAACAGAGTGTGATATTTCAAAAACACTATCTTTCAGAAAACAGTTCAGAAAGTTTGAAATGATATAATTATTCTCAGACTATTATACTAGTTATGACGTATAGGTATATGATAATCTATAAGTCACATAATATTATAATAGTCATATAATAATTATGATTTCAAACTTTCTGAACTGTTTTTTGACAGGCAGTGTTTTTGACGTATTTAATTATAGTCGGTGCATGACAATTGGCTCACCACCTATTCCATGGGACGTAAACGTAACTAGTGAACCGTGTGAGCGTACTACACTCCTCTGACCTACCCCTTCGGTGATTATAGGCGTTATGTTATGTGTTTTTACATTCTAATAGTAAATGAGCAATATATACGAGTATAAGTGGTTAGATAACATAATACGGAGTCTATCCTCTAAACCGAAGTTGCGAACATCTCACACGAGACCATTACGGGTTATTCTTTAACGCTCCGCTGGTGAAGCGTGGCGTTGGCTCTCGGAACGTCAGCCTTCGAACGCCTAACGTATGTGTGGAAGTGTACCACGTACGCACACAAACAAATTCATGTAAATACACTCTTAGACTTGTACGCACACAAACACATAATCATGTGAATACACTGCAGACATGCATGTGGTTGTATAACACTACGATACACACATACATATGTCAATGTGTATCTGTTGTGTTGTGAGTTATGGGATGTAAAAAGCGAACAATTGAACTTCCTTACTTCTGGTTATTTGTTTGTTATATCACATGCATGTACAATTACGATTCGAATATTGGACAAGTAACAAAAGTAAGAGACGTTTGTATAAAACATTAAAAATGTATAGATTGTTTTTACTCTCTATATTACTTCACTTTTCATGATCATCGGTTTTTGTTCATTCCTCTGTAATATCTTCTTTATTAATGAAGAGAGTTGGAAACGAGTAGGCTGCAGCCATAGGTGACCGCTGCCATCCATCTGATGCCGATATTTGCACAACTACAGACATAGGGTTGGCTATGTCAGTTAATAAATGCATATTCGTTTAATTATAAAGACTCAAAGAACGTCCCAGCAATACACATGTATGAAAATATCCATAAAGATCCTTAGTAATAGGTATATGCACTCTGCCTACCCCGTAAGAGATATCGTCGGACGTTTATAACAATAAAAATAACAATATACTACTAGCACGTTGAACGAACAATGATAAGCATGTATACAAAAATAAATGTAGGTAACATTAGCGGAATAAAAAAACTCACTAAACTCACTGAAATAGTCACTGACACATTTACCTTCACTTGTAACTGTACAAATATAGCGATTGTAAAATTATAATTTACATGTTATTTTTTTTCGTTATATTACAGTTATGTAGGCGAGTATCGTTAACAGTATTGTGCAAAAAATGTGAAGGAAAAAACGAAGTGCATAATAAATTAGGAATATTAATATATCGAATAACAAATAAATGAATATTAATGTAGAAAACGCACGTCAGTGTTGCAACGACAGAAACAAAATTCCCAGAAAAACATTGCCGACTTAAAATATAATAATAATAATCGACTCTTTTATTTTTCCACTGCTGGAATATGGGTCTCCTCTCATGTTGAGAGGGTTAAGGCCATGGTCTGCCACGCTCGTCAAGTGCAATTTGGCAGACTTCGCATATCTTGGAATAGATATTTTTTTAATCCTAAGGTATGCAGATTCCCTCACGATGTATTCCTTCACTGGTAGCAAGTGATATTCAAATTTAAAAACGCGCGTTCTGTAAAGAGGCGCGCGCGGTGGATTTGAACCCAGCACCTCCGAGTCGTGGACTGAATTCTTAACCATTACATACTATAATAATGTAGAAAACAATATAGTTAAATGAAGCATTGACTCTCGAGTAAGATGAAAGCTTTGTTACGGCATACGTAGGTCACTCCTTATCAATATGACAAAAAAAACTTATCAGTGTCAGTTTTAGTCTCGTCCCAATATGAGCAGTCAGTGCATAGGTATATAGCTTCGACCGTCGTACTTACGTAGGTAATCGTATTCGCATAGTAGATTTTATGTTAATGATATTGTTGCCATGTGCACCCCAGTAGTTTTCTTCTTTTACAAATAGATATGTTTATTGAAATTAATAAAGGTTATACAAAGGTTTCTCAGTTTTAATGGGTCCATCATATTTGGGTACTGTCAACGTGTAATTTTTATTAAATTCTATGCTTCATTTCTGTCTTAATATCATATTATGTCTTATTGTTATGCATATTGTTCTTAACTATGTCAGAAATACAGGTGCTCATTGAAAATCGGTAGTCATGGGTAGCCACGATCATGGCAAAGACTGAGTGACCCCTTTCCATCGTGATACTTATAATTATATGATATATTTATGTATTCAATATGAAACTCAATCATTGATGGAATAAAAGTATTTTTATTTATGTTTCTGTTAACTGAAGATCGAGCTCGTTGATGTGGTATCAGACAGGCTTATGTCTAGCAATGGACGCGATTAGGTTGATGATGATAATGATTTATATTTCATCATATTTGTCGTCCAGTAATGTGCTTGGAGTATAAAATCGGCAGTAAGCGTTAATTCCGGTTGCGTTTCCGTTATGAGCAAACTTTTTTTTAACGAGCATCTGTGTAGTCTTACTCTATCTACGTACATCGGAGCGTCCGCGTCGGAGCGTGCCATTGCGTTCACTTGTTTTCTACCACCCTGTTTTACCATGTGGATTTCATTATCACGGGCCCCTTGGTCCACTGATTTGTAAACCTGACTTCGGAGCTACCTCATTTAAGTAGAATTATCTATACTTGAAATTGATACACATATGTACATATATGAATGCTATGCACTGACCATGTTATAATTGTCTGTATGTCCATTTTCACCTCCTAAAAAACAAGAACTGTTTTATATTGAGTGTTTTCGGTAGACATTTTCATTTTTCTTTAACGTGTAATTTTAATTATGTCAAAATGAAACTACATTTTTGGTGTAATCATAAATACATATATGTATATTGTATATATATTATATGTATGTATGTACATATTTACAATTTTAGAAATCAACATAATATTTATGACGTATTATGGTTTTATCATAAATCCCTGTATTATATTATTTATTTAGTTTGAAGATTTACATTTAAATGAAGCCTTAAAATAGATGAACAAATGAAAGTTAGTTAAATTGTATTTTGTTATCTGTGGAAAGTTTCAAGTAATGTTACCATGTGTGATATGTGATATGTAACAATGTGATTACCAAACGGATATTATTTATATTTTAATCAGTTAGCTTGATTATTGTGGGTTCAATTCCCGGGATACACGTTTTATAAAACACGTCTACTTCGTTTGGGTAGTTGTTTTTATTTTTGGGTTCTACCAATTTCTGTGTATCCACGACACTGAAATTTATACAAAACAATACAATATTATGAGAAGTAAAATTTTTGCACTCCTTTTTAGGACAATTACGTGCACGGAGAAGTGTAAGATTCGCTATTAAAATTTCCATAGAAGAGCGCAGAACACGAAAATTTATTTGTAAGAGCATTACAAATGTCTTAGGTTCAATTAAATCTGATTATACACTTTACAATCATCATATCGTTAGATTTCTACTGGTGCACTCTTCAGTCTACATAATGATATCATCCACTAATCCTATAGTTACAATCTATCCTTTAGGCACTTTAACAAAATATCGGTACTAAAATTACTACAAATAACTTTAACATATACCTCCATAAAATAATCACTTAAGTATAGTTAATTTGCTCCTGGACATACTCGTGCATACACGCTTAAACTTTTGTAATTCGTTGTAATTTTATAGTTAGACTCGCTTCTCGCTCGTACGTGTAGTTAAATACAGGAGGATTATCCACTGGAACACAATTAAGGTTTTGAAAAACCCCAAGCGTCAATCAAACGAACAATTACTTAGATGGTATCGCACAATAACCATGAATTGTAGAGTCTTACTTAGTAGCATGGAAGATCTAAATCCGCTTCCGTTGCTAGCCATCTGAACCGACACAGAGCTGTGTCAAATACATATTATGTATATTGCTTAAAATATACTTTGCAAAGATCCTTTTTGAAATTTCTTAACTATATTTTCTGGTACTTATATTAAGTAATAAGTATTAATGTTTATTTAATGTGTTATAATTAAGTTAAAGCAGAGATTAGATGTACTAAGTGTAAGTATTGTTAATTGTAATTATAAAAATACTCACGCACAATATCGCCACTATAGGTACAATCACAGTGTCGTAATATTATAACTGATATTTGCAAGCATATAAAGACGACAGGACCCTTACAGGGTTAGCAGAGAGCACCGAGTGCCACATATCACTATACTAACAGACGATATACTTGTCTTGCGTTTACTACTCTCTTCATAAACGTATGTATGTATATATGTATCTATATAATGTTTTCCTCTTTAAAGCATAAAACAGCAGAAACAAAGGGTTTGTAGCATAATTACAGTCGATAATAGATCTTATGTCGGTGCGACATCAGAGTACTAAGTTCGATTATTGTGTGATATGACGAAAGCGAAAACAATGAAAGTCTAATGTATTGCAGAGATTGGTTCGATATAACAACAATGTGTATGTCTGTAACATCAATAGGCTGCGTTCACATTGGAGCGATTGTTTTGCGATCTGAATATCTAGGTAGTATAACCTACGGATATTGCATCTAAGTTATAGAGTAAAATTTTCTTGTAGCTTACAATCTCTAGAACTAATAAAATATATTTAGCTAGTGCTTTCCAAAAGAAGTATCCAGAATCTATAATTATAAGCCATAAATACAACTTTTTCTTGTTTTTCTTTTTTTTTCCCCGGTGTATGGCAATAGGCTCACCACCTATTCCATGGGACTTAAACGTTACTGGTGAAACGTGGCAATGTGCTACACTCCTCTGTCTACCCCTTCGGGGATTACAGGCATGCCGTTACTTTTTTTTAATTGTAAAGTTTTCTGGGAGTGAGAATGAGAATGTGGAGAGAAAGTAATGAATGTAGAAGAAGTCCGTCACGCCAGTAAGAATAGAGATACGTGGCACTCGATGCACTCTGAATCACAAAAATAAAATAATATAATTAATCTATATTAGTAATTAATTAATATTACTAATAAATAAATTATTAGAATCGCAAGCAAGTGTTACCCAAGTATGAACGATGGCTGAACATCGTGGGGGCATTGCGTTTCGTTGCTAAACGCGTGGTCATTCGGCCGTTGAAGACGCGGCGCCCATCGCCCACACGCGGTCAGTCTAACTGCAATCTCTACTAGAACAACATTGTTTCTTGCAATTAAACATTTTTATATATAAAACGCTAATTAATTTTATCGGCGCTAACCACGTACGATCATTGCTATAACGCAAGTGCTGTTATGAAAGTGAGTTATGCGGAAACAAATAATCGCGTGATTTACGGACTAAATGAATTTATTATACTTTTGTGATCATATTTGGAGCTAGTTTTTTGGTGAGTGTATGACAGATTATTTATAAGCTTAGAAATTATATTTAATTCAGATGTGTTTTAACCGTATTTTCATAGAACTTCCTTTGGTCTAATTGAAAAATTGTATAATAAGTTTCTTCAGCAGCTTCCCGCTGTCTTCTTCAAGTCATCAGACCAACTGGTGGGAGGACGATAAAATAATGTTAAATAATAATAATTTCCGAATACAATAAAATAATCCTTTCCAAGTATTTGATCTCCGTTTCGCGCTTAAACGCACTCTTGCGCAGATGCCAGTTTTTTCATAGTTCACTTTTTGTCTCAACCCCAAACAGAAAAATCATCAATTCAAAGTAGCGCATACTTATATTTTATATTTTGGGAATTATCGAGTACTCATATAATTTGCCGGTGAACGGTAAAGTACTGTGGATGTACGCGTGATATGTGAATGTGTTGAATATACATATTTTACTTATAAACACAAACTTTTAATTTCTTCAGTTCCGCTTCACGCACTTGTAGGCCAAATATTAACATACAGACAATTTCCACTGCGACTGTGAAACCTTATTGTGATAATATACCATGGCTAATTAACTTATGCAATCATATCATATTATATTATTGCACATCATTATTAAATGCCTATGGTGTACCTATATCTCTATGATATTTTATTACTAAGTAATGTTCGTTTCCTAAGATTTTATGAAGTCGCATTCAATTTATTAATTACATAATATTAGAACAAATATTTGCACACAAAATGTAATAAGAATAAAAAATACATTTGAATAAAAGCCAACATTTTAAAATGTGATTTTAATTAATTAACTGTAGGGACTGATTAATAATAATAACTTTAAAGTTATACAATAATTAACCATACCCTAATTAACACATGTAGTGGAAGTGTCATTGACTGTATTTGAAAATTATTTTAATGTTAATAAACGTTGCCCTATCAAATTAGCAGTTGAATTTCCGTCCTATAGAAATATCCGGCTGTCCTATATAAGTTAAGTCTTCAATATTCGTAATATACACATCGATCGGTTCTTGAATAATTTTATAGTCTTCCGTTAACAACGGTCCACTACTGCTCAAAACTCTCTTATAGCCGAAGCGAATATTTACAATGAATCAATATCCTAAGTCCACCATAAATGCCGTAGAAAGCGGCAAGGATATCACATGAAGACGAGACGTCAGACCATGTTACATACTTACACTTTAACATAACAACTAATTACTGATTACAAATAAAACGTTATGTCCTTGAGTTTTAATAAACCTCCGCCATCACAAAGCCTCAATATATTTTTATATTCAGCCCGCCGAACAGGCATACGAGCCACCTGCTGGAAAATGTTCACCTATGGACAATTGCATCACTGGAAGTGGCCAATGCTTTTCCGGCTGTAAAGGGGATCTCTCTTTGCGGTGATCTCAAAGAACCCCATGTGATAGTGCTTTAGGAAAACCTCAGATGGAAGCTCATACTACATTTTACACGTGTGCAGTAAAGGCGATGGTTTTAATTTTTCATAATCTGAAAAAATAAATTTTCTGTTTTAAAATAAAATTCCGACCGTCTGTTCTAGACTGGAAGAGCTCCAAGTGAGTGACAACGAGCTGAAGTGCTTAGACCGCGTGTTGCGACTCCCCCGCTTGAGAATTATCGTAGCGGCTCGCAATATGATCGCTAACTTTGCAGTAAGCTCACTTTTTTTATTTTTCTTATTTAAGGTATTATACGGTGATGACGATGATGATATATGGCAATAGTCTCCCCTCTATTCCATGGTAGTACATATAACTTAATTGGTTAAAAGTGGGAGTATTCTTCTGTTCACCTCTTCAGGGAAGTACAGGCCTTATGTTGTTAGTATTACCTTAACTAGTTTTTCGTAACTGCTTTAAAACTTTTAAAAAAATTTGATTTAATTTGAGTTTGAATTTTATTTGATAAATACCCACATGTTATACAAAAATACCTGTGACAGACGTTGCAACTTTCAGACGGTTAAATTATAATTTATAATGATTAGTGATTATTATTAATGAAATATATTCTCTTTTTTTCCAGTCAACCAACGCAAGACACTTGATTTCGGGCGAAGAGAGACCGGAACATCGGGCGCCGCTCACAAACGTAGACCTTCGACATAACAAGTTGAAAGGAAGCATTATACTTGGCAACTATGAAGTAAGTACAAGTATATACATAAGGCTTTTGCTTATCCGGAAACGGCATTGTTAATAGAAATTAATTAAATTAAAACTAATGACCTTGTACGTGTATCTCATGAGGCTGTAATAAGTTTAAAAATTAATAATTTATTTTTTGCGCTCTGTTATTATTTTGAATCCGGAATTGAAATGGATTTTTCAAAAAAATCCTTTTTCTTATATACTAGGAATTTTGTGTAGAAGGGGCTTCTGAAGAAATTCAGCTAATTTTACAAATTTACTATATTTATAGGATCGATATGTTGTTCCTGGTATTGACTTAAATCACTTTCATAATAGATAATAGTAAATAATTAGATAATCTATGAAATTCATTGAATACTCTTTTGCGCTAACATCGCTTACATTATTACTTTAAGATGCCGTTAAGGAAAACTTCTAAGTTACTTTATAAATAGAAAGAATTTTTTTTTTCGGAAAGTTCCAAATTTTCCAGAAATACCGTCTAAAACATTTCTTACGCACTTTTACATCGCAGTTTGACATGAACGATTATATTCTCATATTTATGTAAATTTTATATTTATTTCCAGCATTTAGTATCATTAGATATTTCCTACAACGCAGTTGAAGTGCTGGTGGTGTCGGCTCTACGCAGCCTGAGGGAATTAAACGCAGCACATAACGCAATACAACATCTCGCTCTACATGGCGCATCTTTGCGAATTCTACGTGTTCCATACAACCGTAAGACTCTACATTTTCTATTATACAAAGCTATTTATCATATATTTTATTTATCTGTCGTAGAAACAATACATATATTATGTTCTTACCTCTGAATAATATTTCAAAAATATACAACTAAAATCCTTTGAATTTGCATTTGTTTCAGAAATGGAAAGCTTGACTACAACAGTGCCGCCGATCAATTTAGTGGAAATCGATGTTTCGCATAACAAACTTACCTCCTTACCTCAGTGGATCAGCGGTTGCTCCGACCTCACTACGCTCTATGCAAGCAGCAACCAATTGACGTCTCTACCAGAGCATTTGTTCTGCAGTGAACTTTCCAGTCTAAGTAATCTACATTTGGCACACAATAAAATATCTATCATACCATCGATGCCTCGGCTCAGATCGCCTCTAAAAGAGTTGCTGTTACATGACAATTGCATCCAAGGCTTACCAGAGAACTTTTTCTCAGTATGCGACAGATTGTGCGTACTAAATCTGTCAAACAACAGATTAAGCCGCTTACCTCGCGTCAGAGGCGCATCCCCCCATTGTCTTGAACGTCTATACTTAACTGCGAATTGCTTAACCGACGACATTGTCGACGTGATAATTACTTTCCGTGGATTAAAAATATTACACATAGCATACAATTGCTTAACCAATTTACCAGAAGGTTGCTTCAACTTTTGGCCAAGCATTGAAGAACTTGTTATATCAGGAAACGGTCTTGCGAAACTACCAGAAAATATACCTCAAATGAATAATATAAGAACTGTTCGCGCTCACTCAAATAAATTGCGCGCAGTTCCGATGTTTGCTTGTAGCGCTTCCATCAAAATATTGGATTTCGCACATAATGAACTAGACAGCGTCGATTTACGACTTCTGGCTCCGAAACAGTTGAAATTTTTAGATATATCATGCAATAAAAAACTACAAGTAGATCCGTCACAATTCAACGCATACAAATGCCAGCGGCCGTTAAGTTTGGTTGACGTCACAGGGCGCAATGCTCTCCCTTTTCCTCAAAAAAGTGGATTTCATGAAGAGCTCAATGGCGGTACACCTTGGAGTACAGGATTTTCAGAATGCCCTAATAAAATATTACAATTGTGCTGTGCGCAAATTCGTTCACCCTCTTTTTGTAATAAGGAAGGTCTTTTTGCTGTTATTGACGGTGAATCGGATACCGAAGTACCTAAAATACTACAATCCGCGTTACCTGGTCTTCTTCTAGAAGAAAAATCCATTAAGGAAACCATTAACGAATATATGAAATATGTTGTGCTTTCAGCCCACAGAGAACTAAAAGAAAAGGGTCAAAGAACCGGAGCATCTTTAATATTATGTCATTTATGTCCCATAATCTCACCCGAAAATGGTTTTGGACATACTTCTCGAAGGTATAATTTGAAATTAGCTAACGTTGGTAGCACAAAAGCGGTTTTGAGTAGACGTAACGGTCCCTTAGTCTTAGGCCTCGAAAACAACAAGCGCTTGGGATTCTCTACACGGTACCCAAATACCATACCAGATCCTGATGTACTACAAACAGTTATTAAGGAAGACGACGAATTTTTAATACTAGCGAATGGAAATTTTTGGAATGCTATTAGTGTTGACAACGCTATATTAGAAGTAAGGGCCGAAAGAAATCCCGTTTTGGCTGCCAAAAGATTGCAAGATTTAGCGCAAAGTTATGGAATCGAAGATTGTGTTTCTATTGTCATTGTGCGTTTTGATACAAACCGATCAGAGGTAGATCTTTTAATGCGGGAGTTACGGCAAACTATAGGTACGACAAAATCTGTCTGTAGATCCGATTGCTGTTGTTCACGGTTAGAACCCTGTTGTCATTCAGTTACTCCATCTAAGCCCAGCAGTGACCGTTCATCTCCGAGCGGCCAAAGTGACCGTCCTTCAAGTGAAGCAATAAGCCATCAACACTATGCTAGCGTGCGATCGCATAATAGAGCATCTGAAAGGAGGCCACGAGGTGGAGTAGCGAGAGCAATCAGAGTTCGTGTCGAAGAAGATAAAGATGAAGACACTAAGACTGAAGAACTTCCTTCATCCGAAGAACAATTTAAATGTTGGGAATACATGTTGGAACAAAACACACAAATGTTGTTTGATAAAGAATTAGATAACTTGTCGAAGGGCATAAAATCAAATGTCAGTAGCTTAAGAAACGTAAAGGGATTGTCGGGAAGCAGTCCACAATTACAAGCCGCTGGAAAGCCATCGAAAGGTGTTCCATTCCTGTCTAAACATTTTGGCAGCGCGAGATCTGTTGGCACTACACTGAAACCCGAATTTCGTTTCGGATCGGGAAGAATACCAAACGGTGGTCCGAACGCTGCTTATTTCGGTTCCCTCCAAAGGCTAATGCCGTACCATTTGGAATACGACTTTGCTGTGATACAAGAAAAAACTGCACATTCTCAAGATTCGCTGGACCTCGAAGGTCGCATGCAACAGTACTGGGGAGTGGTCACGACCGAACTGTAAATATTTGTTAATAACGGCCTTGTAAATAAAAATTCCATTAAAATAGCGTTAAATCTGTTATTGTTTATTATTCATATACCATTTATCTCTCGACTAGATCTCTTGCACAAAGTAGAATATCACCACTATGAACTTACGTGAACTAGAACTTACAACTAATTACATTCATTTTATTTACAATAGTGTTACTGATTCATATTTTTATGTTACGAAATAATAAAATACTCTATTAATTTTTAATCACTAAGAATTAATTTTGATAGACATAATTACACTGGTATCTAATGATCTACCGTTTTTACTGGATATATATGTAAATAACGGACATGCAGAACATCATCGGTGTTATTGACTTTAATAGAAAATTGAGTAGTTGGAAAAGGGACGTCCATTTAGTACTGTGACGTAAATGTATACGTATATGACTTTACGTCCCAGGTGAACAAACTCGTAGTAACCGGATCAGCTAGCAATTTAATAATTTTAGCCTCACCTGGTAGTTGAAACATTCCCTGCACCATTTCATGTGCAATCGTAACTTCGATCCTCTAAATATAAGTACAATATTTTTACACTCATATCTAAAATTTAAATAAATACATTTACATCTTACTAATTGAATATGTTCCAAGTAGTATTTACAAAATGTCTTGTAACAGTAAGGCATTAGAAACATTTTTGTTTGTGCTGCATTTATTTTCCACACTGCCACAACACACACTGTTTATATGCCCCGAAGTTATTTATTGACATAAATACATCTATAGCCGCAACACAGCTATTGCCGACAATCACCCGATTGTGTCGATTTTGTTTTTAATTTGGTTTCTCTTAAAGTTATAATAATTGTTTTTTCTTTCTCTTAACTCTCACATGGTAATATTCACAAACTGTTACGTTTATCTATTGAAAAGATTGTCATTAGGACTTGCTTGTCGTCGGCGTTACGTGGCTTATGGCGTCAGTGTTGAAGTCACATCTCACGCTTGACGACGAGTTCGAGGGGCTGCACGCCGTGCACTTGTGAAGGGCAGGGTGCGGATAGCGGCGGGGGCGCCGGGTGCCCATGCGCCGGCGGTGGCCGCCGCTAGGGGAAACCTCTGGGCGAGTAGTGGTGAGGCTCGCCTAACCATGAGTCGGGTGACGGCGGAAAATCAGGGTATCCTCCCGCCGCGGGTGACGATGAACTGCTCATATCCGATGCGCCACCCGCACCACCGCCCAAGCCACCGCTCATAGCTTGACCTAAAATATATCGTAGTACAGTTTATAAATATGAATGAGTAAAAGTTCCAATGAATAAGTAACTGTAAATAAAGCAATCTAAAAGGTCTGAAGGCTTGACGACTGTTGTCTTACAACTAAATCAGAAACAGGTCCTCAGGAGAACCTCTAGAAATATTGTTGTGTTCATAAGCAACACTGAAGTAACGTTGTCGCTATTTGTAATTCTCATTGCATTTGTCTACCCATTTAGAATTTTCTGATTCTTTAAGGTTACGAGGATTTTTTAGTTGGACCAAATCGAAAAGGTATAACAATTTTAGATGGTAAGTAAGATATGGTGTGATCACCTATATTGGTATACACGAGGTGGTCGGGCGGGTAGTGATAGTGCGCGTGGGGCGGCGAGTGCGCGCGCAGGTAGGGCGGCGTGGGCGCGAAGCGCGCGCTGGCCGCCGCGCCGCCGCCAGCCGGCGAGCCCTCCTCGCCGCCCAGCGCCACCGTGCTGTAGCTGTCATTACTGAGCTCTGTGGAATAATTACAATTTTAAATCTCAATTGCAAAATTAAATAGTATCTACCTAATTGGATTTATAGATAGCTTGGAAATCGATTCGGTTTGGAATTAATTCTTAAACAAGAAAAAACATTAAGAACTATTTTATCAATGTTTAATATAAACAGTTTTTTTGAAAGTCAGTAAAGTTGATATTAAGATTCAAAACTATTAAATAATATATCCGTTTTAGTGGTGTCAAGAATGGCTTCATTTTTTATTTACCACCAGCTCTTAATGAAGTATGTCTACTAACATTTCAGTGTCATACCCACCACACACTCAGTTCCACATACAACTCACCATGATGACTGAAGGAGTCCAAATCGATCTTAAGCTCATCCTTGTCCAGCAGACGATCGTGTCGTGGTGAGCTACCACCGGAACCCTTCATGGACCTGAAGTACTGCGACCATCGAGTGCGACCCGCGTCCTTCTTCAGCCTCTTCTCTTTTGCTCGTCTATTTACAATTGGAGAGCATTATTGATAGATTTTGTGATTAAAATTAGCATCAAACTTTGGGTAGAAAAAGTTGGGTAACTTGTCTTTGGAGGGAATATTTTTAATCTGAAAACAACTTCTGCCGCTGACTAATAGTTTTTTGATAGTTTCGTTTCAATTCGTTGCATACAATTGACAGACTGACACATGGCAAGATTCGTTTAAACGATCAGTCATATTTATAAATTATCTCAGGTTCTCCAGCGGCATCTAACATCGAATAAAATACGTATGCAGGTGACTGGAATTCCACTAAACATACGGCTATTTCCACATTCTCTTAACACTTCTACTACGTATGTATATACGTCACATCACGCCTGTAAACCCCGAAAAGGCTAGCAGAAGAGTGCAAAATATTCCCATATTTTACCACATACGTTTACGTCCCACCACGGAATAATACCTATCCCTCTTCGGGGATTACAGGCCTGACATCACGTGTCACATTAATTCATATTATCATAAAGTATTAGAATATATTTTTAAATATATACATGTTTTCTTGTTGAATTGAATTTAGTTTTTACTCGTAATACCTATTGTAATAGCGATATTGTAATAGCGACTCGTAATATCCATTGCAATAGCGATGTACAACGACCTTGTTTTCGCTAATACCCCATATTGCATGACTCAATTCCTTCTCAAGGGCCCATAAACGGTCGTTTGCTTTTGATTAAAGATAATAACCGTGCACAGCGCAGACGAACCACCCCATTGTGTGTTCATGTTTTGCGTGAGTTATTAGCGGGTAGGGGCGAGTCGCTTTTCAACAAAGCGCGTGATTAATTAAAGTACCTCCGCCCAGTCTCGAGGGACTCCATGTACCTACACTCCCTGCACCTCTGGAGGTTTATTGGTACGCGTGCAATACGTCCGACTCTACGTTTTGTTTATGAATTATAACATAATTACAATAGCGTAACATCGCACTTGTATTTCCTTTAAGGGTTGGGCAGAGGAGTGCAGTGCTCTTACGGTTTTTACGAATAGGGGATTAGTTTAGTGAGATTAGAAATAGAGGTTAGTATGAAATTAAAATATTTTGCATAAAACCATAATTTTACTATTATAATTATCCGACGTGATCTTGCCACGATCGGCGGGAGATCGTAAAAAAGACTGCATAGGTCCGAAACTAGTCAGGTTTTCCTAAAAAAACATGTGAATTTAGCCTGTACATAATTTACATTATACAATAAATACCACCTGATATCTAAATGAATCACAAATGTACCTATATAAAACGAAAGTAGAGCGTTGACTCGTAAACAAATTTAATTACAAGTACATAAACGCACGCAGTTCCTAATGGTTTTTATTACTTTTACATTCGATTTGATTTATTTGACAAGAATAGAAGTCAAGCGTTGATATCGAGCGCAGAGCGTGGCGCGTGCCGTGTCGGCTACCACTCGAACGTGACACAACAAGGAATTATAATCAAACTTGACTTTACTGCCTCGTTGGTTGCGTGGTTGCGACCACGGCTACTAATCGAGAGGCCCAGAGTTCGAATTCGGGCTCCCCGGTCTAACCACCTATTCCATGGGACGTAAAACGTAACTGGTAAAACGTGGGAGTGTACAACATATATTTCTCTGCCTGCCCCTTCGGAGATTACATACGTGATGTTGCGTTTTTTTGACGTTTATTAAGCTAATGTAAACCCGTTAGTAATTGTTTAATAGAATCCTTACAAAAATATTCTTTATATCTATTTCTATTGTGTCTATTTAATCATTCTCTAGCATCAACATTCGGTCTCATGAATAAATGTAAAATCGATACTTGCTTTGCAGCGACACAAAGCGCTGACGTCAAAGGTCAAACTTTTGTACTGCAAGGTCTTTGAGTATAACAATAATGGCCGATCGATTGATAGGGAGACACAATAAATCCATAGAACTAAATGGAGAACAACATAATATACATGTATACATATGTATATCCGCGTCATATCTGCATATACTATATGTAGCTATATTTGTGGAAGAATACTTTAAATATAGTTTATATTAAAATATTAAAAAAAACATAAATAGTAGGTAGGTACGAGCTTCATGACATTATAAACATTATCCACAAGACTGTTATGATTCCTTTCAGGGTGGGAAGGGTTAAGCTGTACCTCGTCAATTCAAAACGTCCAGATTGTAAATTGAATGGAAGTTTATAATAAGTATACCTGCATATTAGTCAGTTATCTTGTGAAATCGCTAAACGAACTCAATCCGATTCGACTTCTTACATCCGATGCGTAAAGAATCAATAATCGATGTTCAATAATCGAATCAATGTTTATATATGTATTATGCACGGTTATAAAACCCTTGCATATCAAAATTCCGTAAGAATTTAAGAATGTAATGCCTGCAAGCCGCTAGGATATTCACATTATTAATTATTGACTTGCAAATGTGTATTATTTAAAATAAATTATTGATTTTTGTTAAACAAGTTATGTAGCATAGTTAAATCACAGTCCTATAGGAAGAACAATTTTGAACCCAGGACCTCCGTGTTGATGTTATCCTGCTTCACAATTGGTGAAGACACTACCCACAAAATACTGCACACTTACCGATTTTGAAACCACACTTGAACAACGCGCATGTCCAGACCGGTGTCTTGTGCGAGCTGCTCTCTCACATGCCTCGCTGGTTTTGGACTACTGCTGTAGGCACTTTTGAGGGTTTCTAGCTGTTTAGCCGTAATCGTGGTACGCGGTCGTTTGCTCGCGGCATCACCGTCTAAGGAACCTTCACCACCTGTTGGGATAAGTCAACTTTTTAACCTTAATCAAAACGTATGTATGTACAATATACATACATATATATATGTCATAAAAAATTCATGTACGTGTGTATATATAACTTGATGCAGTTTATTTAATGTTCTTACTATACAACATTTTAGCCATAATCTTGTGCTAAAATCGCTATATAGTTTATATAAATTAATAAAAGTTCATCAAATTCAAAATACAAAAAGAAAGAAAAGCTAATTATCACAAAGAGAACTTATTTATAACACGAGTAATCTTATTAACAGAAAGAAAACTTGTTTTTAACACGAGTAATCTTATTAACAACTTAAACTAACTAGACTAACTGTAGCATTCCTATTCCTAAAGTCCTGTTCAAGGTCGGTTAAAAATATCCATAGATAGTAAACATCATTCATGATGGCTGCTTGCTCGTTTGCTACTCTATTCACCTACAAAGCCGGTGTATGTGCCGTGTAATATAGATATGGAATGTCACCTTTCGCTCTAGCGGCTTCGTAGTCGGGCTTACAGACGAGTTTGCCGTCCTCCATGAGGTAGAACTCATCGCCGGTGTTGAGGGTCCGCGCGCACGCCGCGCACGCGAAGCACCGCATGTGGTACACATGAGCCTGGGCGCGCCGGACCACCTGTGTTGGTGGGATGCCCTGGCCGCAGCCCGCGCACTTGGTGCCGAAGCGCCTGGGACAACAACCGCAATCGAACAACATTATCATCGTGAAATGTGATTCGAAGTACTAAATATGTGTGGTACGAACTAAAAGCATAATTATTATTAAAATACAGATACATATATCTCATTTGATATAAAAAGATTTATTGTACATAACAAAAAATATAGTAACAATATAATTATTAGGAAAAAATGCTACAGATACCGAGAGAAAGTACTAAAATTCTATATTTCTAAATGGTTCTTTAGTATAGTAACATTTTTTATGCCTACAGTCTTAAAGATGATCGGCTGATGACTAATCTAAAACATTTTAGTATACGGACATAGATTATAGAAGTAGGTACACGCAGTTGTAATTTACATTATTCTATCTATTCTGATATATCATGTTATAGTAACGTATATTTAACGGTATGAAAAATCACCTAAAATGTCGAGAGGCTTACTTGAAGAAGTCCTCCGTACAGTAGAGCTGGTTGTTCCTCGCGAAGCACTTCCCGGAGAGCATCGCGCGGCACTCGACGCAGCGCAGGCAGCCCGCGTGCCAGGTACGGTCTGACACCTTCAGCACGTACCGGTCCACTATCATCTCGTGGCAGCCGCCACACTTCGGAATGCTAGCTGCAGGAAATATACCTCTTATTGCAGTTTCGTTTTTATAACTGGTACAGAATCAATTACCTGATTGAAAGTTATGATAACATAACGAGCGCTTATAAACTAAACAAAAAAAACATAAAAAATAAACATAAACTATTATGCCTAGAAACGTATAGGGTCTCTTTCAACAGCTGACTGTCGACCTTCACTAGTCAGAGAGCCACTTTCGCTAATTAGAGACTAGTTAGAGAGGCATTTAAAAAGGAAGAAAAATGGTTATGACGGTCATTGTCAGATGTGGTCAGTTTGGAAAATTTGGAAATGACTTATTCCTAACATCTAGAATAATCGAATAATCATGTTACATATTCGTGAAAGATGTTCTTATGTGAATTGCCACACGCATAGGTTCAAAATATAAATAAAATCTCTCATGAACCGCACCGAAATAACAAAAAGTCGTACAGTAACATCACGGATCATATTTAACTGAAACACGGTGCATACGGCCAATTACGGATTAAAATCGATGTAAAAATTATGGAAAACCAGACTATCAGTATCCTACTACATATTCTCTATAAATGACCTAGTCTAAATGAAAATATATTAAGAAAATAGCCAACGTTTTGCTATTATAAACATGAAAATTTCAGTCATATCTCTACATTACTCAAATATGTACCCATCATGTACCTACATAAGTCGGTTAAACAATTTAATAGCAATATTGGTCACGTAAGTTATACGTTTTGCTATTAATATTTTAATTTAAGTTGTATATGAAGGACGAAAAACTATATAACGATCTACGAAATTTACAAAAGTCTCGTAGCGTCCAACTCTCATCCTTGCTACGGTGAGATTACTGTTGGGTGGTTGGTTGTTTGGTTAATAAACAATTCGTTACAACCAAGTCTCATTAGCGAAGTTATATTTATTATTGTGTGTATAAAGTTCAATTTTATTTTTACCTGTTGTCAAGAAATGTCGTTACTTGTTCTTCTTAAGGAATCCGTTTTTAGGCATGAAATATTAGGACTCCTATGAGACGTATACCTAACAATAAACAAAACGTGGAAATACCGTTTTATTCTTCTACGTTCCTTACTGCTTAACTCTCGGGGGAAAATGGGCGTCATGTGATATTATACTTAGTATGAAATAATTGAAAAGGAATATTATTTTGTAATGTCACAATTAACATGTCTTTAATCTATTATGTTTCTTTACTATAACTAAATCATTAAGTAGAGCCTAGTCAAGTTAATTTTCAAAATTTATATAAGTAGGTACAGGAACACAAACACGATTTTTTTATCAAAATATTCGTACCGCAAAATTAATTCCAAATTAAAATATTTTGAACGTCAAAACTAACGATAATAAGCTATTGTACTCATAGTATATGTATCTAGTATTGATTGTAAAACGCCACGTCTACACATTCATTGCCATTCTTCTGGCGTTATCACTTGTACCTTACACTTAAATGTGAACACACCATTTGTTCAGGGTAAATAAATATTGCTTAGAGAAAAAAAAGTTTACCCCGCAAGCGACATCCACGTTATAGAATCACAAACACACTGCATTACATACATAGAAAAACTTCAGGTAGGTGTTCCAGCTGGATCGGCGGAACGCGCATGTCCCCGAGGTCGGTGTCCTCGCCAGGGTATATCATGGCACCCAACATGCTCCTCACACGACCGCCTTCAGCCTCTGCGTCGCGCGCACTGCCGCCACCCCGCACCACAACCCCAACCCTCTTATCAGTACTTCTACGCTATTGGTTGACGCCTCTTTAATGATAACAGCTACCACGCCCTTCGACCAATCCTCGCCTGGATCGGATCCACCCAGCGATCGATCGCATAGAGAATTTTCCCAACATTTCCTTCCAGCGATATTGAACCCTCAACATCGTTGCTAAATGCATAGTATAAATGCTTGTGTATTTTTCTGCTTCCAAAATGTTCTTTTTCAGTCCGTGCTCTTATGTTTTTCAGTTAGCAAGGTTTTCTACTTTACGCTGTGAATAACGTTCAGTATTTCACTGTGTGTTTTATCAATATTAAAAGCGTATTACTCACCTATGCCCCAACAGGGTATAATACACAAAACGAATTTACGGTCCGTTCAAAAACCACATTAAATAACAAAAAAAAAGAATCGTTTTTTTCTTTAAAGCGAAATAAAAACATTTTATTAAACAGCCAGCTTGCCACTAGCACAATATTTTTTGTGTCTATTGATTTATATATCTTTAACAGTCTACTTTCGGAAAGCAATGCCTACGAACTTTATGTGACACAGAGCAAGAAAGTACGAATAAAAGCACAGTATCAGATTTCGCACATATACGACGCTGCTATAAATCTCTAACGTAATCCGGCCTAGGCTTTGGTCAAGCGTGACCTGCGTTGTTGGGCCCACAATAAATTATACAACTGAACGGGAGGGCACCGGCGTGTGGAAGTTTACGAGCGCATAAATCACATGCCAACGTCACTCACTGCACCCTGGGTAGTTGGCCTCGTACCTAATAATGCTAGCAGGCATTAGAACACGAGTTCTTAGGAAAAATTTTGTTTTTAAAACACTGAATAGCTAACCATAGATGTTTTCCAGCCAACTACAACATATACTTATATTATATTTAGATATAGTTTTTCATCATTGTCGTGAGTCCGTTTGAGTCAGCTGCTGTTCTTCTCTTCATCATTACCACCAGCCTCTTTAAGTTCACTGTTGGACAAAGGCCTCCTTTGAGAGCTTTTTGCTCATAATCCCCACGCTGGGCATGAAGGTTGGGGATCGCAGACCTCCACTCTTTGCGTCATCTACGCTGCTGCCAATTGGCACATATCATCCATGTAAGTAAAAATGACATATCGCATTTGCAACTAGAGTATAATAACCCAAAAACACAATTTTTCACAAAACAGTTCAAAAAGTTTAAAATCATAATTATTATTATTGGAATAGGTGGCGAGCCTCTTACCATACACCGGGCACAGACCAGATTCCGAGTCACTACGAGATATTCTAAATTAGAAAAAGCCAATAATACCCGACCCGGGTTGTTTTAATTTGTCACTCGTAAATAACTTTAAGCAATATAATGAGTTTTTTTTATTCAATAATTTTAATTACTAAGGCTAACATTTTATTTATTTATGACCCTAAAAATATTCCTTTGATTTTGTACCATTATAGAAAACATCGTTCCTTAAACCCACGTGTAAGATATTTCCTTGGGAATGAGGTTTTGTTTATAATTGCGAGGGTGGTCGCGTGCGGCGTCCCAAGGGCGTCGGCGCGTGCGCCGCTGCCCGCCGCGGTAATTGAGGGCTGCAGGCACTGCTGGAGCTTCTCGCTAATCTGGTGATCGTACGCGACAGGGACGTAGTCGCTCGGAATCAATTTGACTCCTCGTGTGCTCTTAGTAGCTGTCAGATGAAAAGTACACGTACAGTACTCTATAATAATAGTAAAAAATAACATCACGTTTGTAATCCCCGAAAGGGTTAGGCAGAGTAGTGTAGTACATTCCCACGTTTCACCAGTTAGGTTTACATCCTACAATGGAATAGGTGGTGGAATTATTGGAATTACTCTATAATAATAATAATATTGTACACGATACAGAAGACAATATTAATAAGACAAATAGGTACAGCATAATACAATTGGTTGATGTTGATAGTTATATATGTAGTTAATAGCTGATATTTGATTGTCAAACAATTTTTTTATTTCTGTTAACTTCAAGTTATTACAATGATTAAAATGATTTTATTAACAGCCAAATTAATCAAATCTATAATATGTCCCTATTGTTGTGATATAATTGAAATTGTTGTATAAAAATTAACTGGTTGATTAAATCATGTCATGTACCAATAAATATACAATGAACTATATGTAAGCGATGTGTGTCGTACACACGAACATATTGTACATTGTTCACGGGTATGTTTTGTTAATGATAGTATCATTAAACATTTCGCTACTGCACTACCTGTGGCGAATGTCCAAGCAATGTTGCAAAACTATGTAACATATCAATATGAAATATTCTCACGTATTCGCATTCAGGAATACGTACGATTCAAAAATGTCTCACATTTTATTCTCCCCAAGGGCATGGAGCCGCGCGTCGCCCTCAGCGGTGTAGGGTTACTGGGAAACTGGTATGGTATCGGACATCGGACATCTCATATTCAATAATCGTACAACAAATTTGTTAGTTCACGTACTGTTTACATATTTGCTTATCAATACATCTGGTCAATGTTGTCGTAGTCATTTCTATTGTTCTACGCACGTTTAGATGAAATATGAATATTTTTTCAGCAATACCTAATTGAATTTATTCTTTAATATAAAATGTGTTTATTCAATGTTGAAAATAAGTGAACACGTATAAAACATAGATACATTTAAATACCATTATGAATGGTAGATAAATATTATGCATATTCATGCGTATTACTTTATCAATATAGAAATGGTACCTACTTACTAGTTGGATAAACTAACAGTTGTAGAAAACACTTTATTTATGGATTTATTTAATAATTTATGTACTCAAACAAGTTCAAATTTAAAAAAGAACGGAATTAGATCGATACGAAAATACCACTTGTTTCTAAAGAAATCTCTTCGAGGAGAACTGACTGGATAAGAGGTTATCCATAAGCAATGGCAGATAAACGACCACACCTAACCCAGAAAATTATTTCCACTCATCGTTACCATCGTCAACACTTTTTTCGTTCCATTGTTAGACACGTGTCTCGCCTCAAAATGATAAGGCATCCTAAATAGGACATTGAAAATACCTAACTTTAAATACTCATATGAAGTTCAATGCGGAAATTCCTAAACCATTTTGGTTTAATGAATTATACTTACTCAGCTGCGTTACTTACGTTTTAAATGTAAGTATATCTACTGATTTAATATCAAATATGTAACTGCTTTCTAAGGGTGTAAAGCCACGTGCTCGCGCCCATCACAAATGTTCTAACTCAATAATGTCTCAGTTATCTGATTAGAACGGAACCGAAAAATTATATCATTTCGTAATTAGATTAAAATGCAATTTAGAGATGCGCCGCAGGGTGCCTGGTAGAGCTTTACGGCGCTGGCTTATTGGGGCTCCGTTCCCCTGTGACTCGGTGGAGTCGATGTTATCTTAAAAGCTTGTATCTAAATTTATTTGTTCACAAGTATCAATATGCATATAATAATAAATAATTATATACCAAAAAAAAACAAAATAGGTGTTTATTAAAAGAATTACAATTGAACAAAAATGATATTTAAATAGTTGTTTTTGTTTAATTAATGATTTGATTACGATGTAATTATCTGTGTTTAATAGGTACTGATAGAAAGTTGTACATTTGATTTTGTGAATCTGTGCCGTAACAGACAGGAAATCCGCAGGCGCTTTTTCTTAAAAAACACTTTTATATTTTAAAAAAGATATAACGCAATGACAATAATATGTATAATTAAATTAATACAATCAATATTTACTTACAACTTAGTTAGACTTTAAATTTCAATTTCTTAACTAAAATCTTATCTCTTATAACAAAGTTTTATTAAGGTCACATGACTAACTTTATTTGAACAACAATCGGATTTGCACATTTAAGCAACGACAAGCAATGTTCCTTAAATGCGGTTCGTTTAGGGGCAACTGTTTGAAAGTTGCCGGATTTTAAATAAATGATAATCAGTAAATTTAAGTTGATGTATAATTCGGTTATTTCGAACACCGACTAAATATAGAATTTTAAAGAGTTAGAGTGAAAAAAATATATGATTGTATCAAGTTATTATAATGATTGAAATCATTATGATTATCAATCGTGTGTTCTTTTCATTAAAAGTGTCTTACAGCAATTTTATTTCCAAATTTATTATACCTACATAATACATGTAGACAAGTTCTGAATGTTCAATATGTTTCAAAAGTATCTACATACATTTTATACACTTAAGTGCAGTTTGCTAGTATTTCTCCACAGGCAAGATAATAAGCAGTGGTAGCCAAGTGGTTTGGATTTCAGCGTCTCATTCGTAAAAACATAGCGGGTATACAACAGAGTCAAAAAAGTGTTCTTTAATCCGTGTGAAGTCTGCCAACCCGTACTTGACCAGCGTGGTAGACTATAACCTTAGCGCTCTCATTCTGAGAAGAGAACCGTATCTAGCAATCGAATGATAAAAGGGTCGGAAAGAAAGATAAAATCGAAGAGCTGCGAGGACAGTATAACCTGGAAACTATTTTCGCTTATGGACGTACAACAAAAAACAGCATAAAGCCATAAAATCAAAACTGGTAAAACAAACATGGCGAGCTGTCCCCTCTCAGTCACCCCACTTATTAAAATTAATAAGTGGGCCCTTCGTCTGTATTAATGATCGCACTGTGTCAATAACAGCGTAATATATTTAACAAACAACGTTAACCAACCCGTGGATACCATTAAACCAGTAATTCCTTTCGCTTTTCGGGTTTCTATAATCTAGAAAAGAAATAACAAGAATTTATTATATATATATTAAATTACAAATACAAGATGTTTACGAGATTTTTAATAGCTTATTAAAAATAACTATTTATATAAATTAATATTTATTATAGATATAGTTAGTGTGTACCAATTCTTATGTTAAAGTTCATTAATTTTATGTTCAGGTTCTAAGTTATACTTTGTTAAAGTCATATTTAATTGAGCAATTAGATAGATAGGTCATTTTTTTATTAGTTAGTATTATCTTGTTGCGTGTCAAAAGGTTACTCGTATGTAATCGGATAAGTAGTTCTACTGAAATTAATATTATTATACTTAGGCGTTTTTTTTCCTTATAATCCAATGGCAAATAATCTTTTTTCACCTCAGATGTTCTATATTTTAGGTAAATTAAAGTGTATGACTACCAAATATATTGCTCTCCCTCTATATTGAGTTGAAAGTTGTTGCCAACCCGCACTTGGTAAGCGTAACGGATGCCTGAAACCTCTCATCCTGAAAGGAGATTCACTTTCCAGCAATAGAATGATACAAAGATCGAAAAAAATCTATGTTATTTTCAAAAATAAAAAAATAGTACCCTGCACTTATCAGTCTATCTTTTACTATGCCTCAATATATCGGATACAGTGCCAAAAATCTAGACTAATTTAATTGACATTGCATGTAACAGGCGATATTATGCGATACTCAGATTCGAGCGAGCCAAATACTTTCGACTCTTTGATCTCGTGTTTGTTATCCACTAGGCTCGCTGCTTGAGGGTTACCAACAGAAAGGGGCAGAATGTTTACTCGGCAAATATTATGAATAAGCGTACTCACATTTATTTGACTTATTATAAATTATGATGTTCGCTGAGCGCGCGATTTGCGGTTGTGGTCGTTTTATAAGGTCTCGTTGAAATTATGTATTTTATATTGTTCGATTTGAGATTCGAGAACGTAAGATCTCTCGATTGGCAGTCGCGGTTTGCAAGCACTCAACTAACGAGGCAGTCGTAGATTCGTAGTTCGTAGATTTCTATTACCATAAAACTAATTAAACACTAATCAGTAATAAAAAAGCAGAGACAGCCTACTTCAAATTTAGCCTCTTATCGCAAGGCTTCTGCTTTCAAATCTTACAGCGCACCTCTTCATTAACGAAATTATATCAGCTTAAGTAAGATTAAAATATTACTTGCTGCAACTGTGAACGAAAATATTGTAAAATAACTTGCACACCTTAGCGTTTCTCCAGAATATTCTCGAAAGCGTGAGAATCCTTCCTTGACCGGCGTGATAAATTGTGGGTTTAGACCTTCTCCTGGCAAAGAAACCCTTGTAAACCTGAGACTAAGGCATTTTAGACAATGAGATGCAAAAAATTTAATTCATCAATAGCGACTACATCTCTTGCTGACTCACATTTTTTCACAAGAAATAAACAGTATCATTGTAATGTACTTAATTTAAAATTATACTGACATCTTTATTATAAACAAAATGACATTTTGTAATTTATTAAAAACTCCATGCTGACAATAACCAAAAATGATGATCACATTTAAATTATAAAATCTTTGTATACCCATATTTGTTGCATATGTTTGTATTTGTAATAATAATTACAATTAAAATGAGATGTAAATATGAATTCAAGTGCCGCATACAGTACGTAAATGCCGCGAGTCTGGGAATCATGTTGCAGGCCCACATTGTTCAGCGCGAACGTGTTTTCGTTGTTTAATGAGGAGTATTAAGAAAGCTGTAATGGTGCTATGTGAAAGGATCGAATGACTGTATCGGAATCGAACCAGTAGCTGAATTAAAAAAATAACGCATGCCCACCGCGAGCCACCGTGGTTCGTCATACTTGTGCATTTACTAAAGAAAAAAAGCGTAAAACGGTCAGTTTCTTTTCCCATAAAACAATATGGAACGTAACTAGGTCGGTAAATTTAACAGACGCGTCAAGTTCCGCGTGTGAACACATTTAGATGATTAAATCTTTTAACATTATTCGGTCAGCAAAAAAGATTTGCTATTTTTTTATTTAGTGTATAGTGTTTTTATGGAAATCAAGATAGTGAACTGGCACATGACTCGCCGTAATTTATTCTTATGTTTGTTAATAAAGATTGTATCGACTGATTTTATTTGATTGTATTTTTAATAAAATTTTTACATACATTTGATATACATCGAGTACTTATGTGTGTGTTCGCGTGCGCGTAAGCGTGTTTTCTTATGTTTGTAAGTGGGGAACGAATGAACACGTACATTTACCGTCGGGGACACAATGAGCATTAAAATAAAAAACATTGGCACTTCATTATAAAAGATTTGCCACACATGCAATAACTGAGCACATTAAATAATGTACATACAATCACAGGCAATAACAACAGTCATTACGATCGAGTCGGCTCTAATTGTAACGTAACTCGTTGCTTCCTTAATGATTTCCTAGTAAACAATCATAAAAAACTTTAGCGTAACTAAAATTCTGAATTTGAGCGAGAAAAAATCGCTTTGTTTTGTATTCGATTTAGATTTTTTAGACTAGATAAAAATCGCTACGTTTTACTTGAACAGTTTCAGTGTGAACGTAACAAATAAAGAATAAAGATAAGAATTGGTGATGGTGATGGTATAATAAAGATATTGGTGATGAATAAATACTGTCTAACTAAACAATGTTTAGCTTGCACTGTTTCTCTGTCGTCTGTCTGTACTCTCTGTCGAACGTTGGTCTGTAATAAATTTTGTGTGATAATGTCCTGTGACAATTTACTGCACTTCGTCCACGTTGAAGACAATAGCCCTAACCCTTCTCATTTTGACAGGAAATCCATCCGTCAGTAGAACAATAAAAAGGTTGATGGTGATAATGAGAATGACATACACAAACATAGAATGCTTTAAATTGAATTTCTGGATATAATAATGGGAGGTTAGAACGGAAATGGTGGAAATTATATATTTATTTTAAATATCAACCTCCACGATAATATCCCACTTCTGAAACTATAAAATTCATAAGGGTGTCCTTCATTTAGTTAATAAATTAACTACAAAGCATTTATGAATCGTACCTACCATATCTGTCCTCGACAATAACTTGACATACTATAATTGTAATCTTCGCGCCCTTGTAATAGTTCACGTACAACCTGTGTTGCCAGTATTACGAATATCTAAGACATAGGTATCTTGCATTAAAAGAACTAATTAACTTCAAGCGATGTATACAGATATACTCAAGAAATTAAAAAAAGTAATATTCCCACGCTATTGAATATGTTTCGACTTTCTTTTTTGCAGGATTTTTTTATCCCATGGAGGGAATATCTGAATTCTAGTAGCATGTACAGTGTGTTTCATAAAAAAGTTTTAATTCATGACCAATCTGACATCATTTTATGATCTCTTTATTTTTTGCGTATAAATGTTGTTTTGTATCCATATTTGAGCCTGAACAGTGATAGTTTTTGAAGGTAAGCAAGAGCACTGAAGACCTAATTTCAAATGTTGGCGCGTACTTCTTTAAAATCATGCGTTTTAAAATTAATTGTCACTGGCAGCAACGGTAAAAACAAATGTCGTATCGTGAGGAAATCT